>JAWZYV010015274.1:0-58987 GCA_038373885.1 Cheiracanthium punctorium
GAAATTTCTCTTTTTTTTTTTTTTTTTTTTTTTTTTTTTTTTCAAAAAATATCACATACAGTTTATTATTAATGAGAATCAAGAGATTAAACATGATAAATTTTCCATCGCATATAAATTTTACTTTACTTTTTAATTATTTCTTTTATTTTTGCGCATTATCGAAACCAACAATCCTAAAATATGCCCATTGGTTGGAATCACAAACATTGGTCTATGATTGGCTGCAGCACTCAGGGAGAAAACACCGCTCCTCCTTCCGCATTGCAGCAAATTATTCGTCCCTATGAATTCCTTCTGAAAGGTATTTTTCTATTCTTTTTCTTTTTTTTTTTTTTAACTTTAAAATTTGAAATAAGAATTCCATACTTATTTTTAGAAACACTCCGGCTTACTTTGTAACTACCCACAAAATCGTAACGTCTGATAAATGAATCGAATACATGAATGCGTTGCAAAGGCGTTTTATTTCTTAATGGTTAATTAATTTTTTCGTCATAATTTGCTGTTTCAAAAAACCGTAGTTAAAGTACGATTTATGCCTCTTCCGGAAATCAAGCTCAAAAAGAAAAGATAACAAAGCTGTTCAAATGAATTTTTTTCTTTTTTTTTTCCCTTTTATTTTCTTTTTTTTTTAATTCATTTCTTGTAATTTTTTACAATTAATGAAAGTTTAAAATTTAAATTTTAAAAAAGTCACGTACCTTGTCGATTTTTTTAAAACATAAAGTGCTCATTAATTTTAATTTTTAACATAACGATTAGGGAATGCAATCCCGTTTTCTCGGGAAGACTATATAATGAGTATAATTTTCATATTTATGTAAGGCAATGTATAAATTATCAAATAAGATAAAGTATTAAACTTGATAATGCTTACAATCTTACTTTTTCCTAATTTTCTGTATTAAAATTAATTTTTGTTTGAATGAAATGTCAATCCCGCTGGATTGCGGGATCCCAGGGGATTAACAAATCTCAATCCGCGAAACGAAAAACAGTGCGGGATTGCATTCCCTATTTATTGGAAGACATATATCTACTGCATCTAATTATATACAAGGAAAATAGTTTATTTGAGGGGGGATAGTAGTGGTCGCAACCAGGGGTGGGGATATCGGGATATATCCCCCCCCCCGAAATGTTTGGATTAGTGATGAAATTCCGTCTATTTATACACATATAAGAAGTTCATATCCCCCCCGAAATATTTTCCAGGGGCATATCCCCCCCCCCGAAAAATTTTCCTGGCTACGCGCCTGGTCGCAACAATAGACACAATCCCGGCGGAACGAAAACAGTGCGGCATTGCATTCCCTAATAACGATTATGCCTTTTACATAAAGATATGCAGAGAGAGAGACACATCCGTGTGTAGCACATTACATTCAATCAATTTCCTCTGCCGCAAACAGGTTTCTCTGTTGAACGCCGTAAAGCAGTGCACACCTCCTTCCCAAAGAGGATTTATCTGTGCTCCTTCCTACAGCTTTTAATATCCCTGTTTTCGACGGCAAGAAGAGTGCCGTCGAAGAGTTTCGACGGCAAAAACTCGGGCGAAATTTCCTGCTTTATCTTTTAGAGGAGCTTTTGTTCCATCCGCTATCCGTAAAGCATTTTTTTTCTCTCCCCACCCCGTTTCTCTTACAGAAACATTAGCGATTTATCTAGAAAACTTATTTAAGCTGAAAATAATATTACAAAATTACATTAATTTTTTTTATGCTTAGATACCTATTCTTGTGTGCAGAGCCTTATTATCGTATGGGCAAATCGGGACTTTGCCCAGGGCCCCCAGTATAAAATGTTGTTCTGAAATATTCTTTTTTATATCAAAATTTTATGAAAAATAAAACAAATTTCATAGATGGGGCCCCCCAGATTCATCAATGCCCGGGGCCCCTGTTGGTCATAATCAGGCTCCGCTTATGTGTCTTTTATGATTGCTTCTTTCAGCCATATGGTTACATGTTTCAAATGATATTGGTTTTAAGACATTTGAAAAATCTTTCAGATTTTATCCACACAGTTACTGCTGACTTTTAAATTTTTGTTGTGTATTTTAACTCAGCAGTGGCGCACACAGGGGGGGGGGGTCCAGGGGGTCCGGACCCTCCCCCATCGGCTTTGATATTTTTTTTTTCGATTGATTATTATCCTATATCAATAGTAAATAAAACAATTCCAAAAAAAAGGTAGCAATAGTTTCAGTTCTAATAAATGAAAAAATAATTTTTTTTTCTCGTTTTCCTCAACTTTCAAAAACGAACTGAAAGCGAACATAAAACAACATCTTGTTTTCAAAACTGAACAACTATTACTTTCCTTCCCATTGTACTGTGTAGTATTCTTAGGGAACTGGATGGGACGAGTTTGGATGAATTCCATCTAATGAAAACGAGCTTTTTCATCACTGATTTTTGACAATCTGGAACATCCCTAAAAGTTGGACCCCCCCCCCCACTGTAAAAGTTGGACCCCCCCCCCCCCAGCCAAAAATCCTGTGTGCGCGCCTGTAACTCAGCTCTTGAATAAGAAGTCGCATATGAGTACCCAGTCGATTAAACAAGCAACTGGGTCTGGCCAGTTGGCAGCTAACCACCGACTATTTCTCAACAACCGGGAGATATGATTTGAGAATAGACCCAGATCGTATAAATCTTTCATGCAACCAAAATTTACACATTAAAACGAACAGAGTGAATAAGTCATTCTTAAGGAGCGAAATAAGTGGCCAATAAGAGTCAAAACAGTGGCGTACACAGGGGATGGATACAGGAGGACTAACTCCTCCTGTAATTTTTTTAATGAAACAATAATACAAGGGCATAGCTTGGGGAGTATAGGGATATATCTTGCTCCCTTGAAATTTTCAGGTTACAGAATGAGGCAGTATCGCAAATACATGTTGAAATACATTCAGGGCCTGATTATCGAATAGGCCTAGAAGGCCGGGCCTACAGTAATAAAAGTCATGGGGCCTCAAAACTACAATAGTGCCTCACCACGGCACAGTGCTTATGTCACTGAAAATGACATAAGCACTGTGCCGAAATGTGAAGGTCCCGGGTTCGGGTCTCATCGCGATGCTGCCGATCTAACGGTCTGGTGTTTCGGTAGGTTTTCTCCAGATGTAACGTGAATACGCGTTAGAACCCCTTAGGAAGTCCTGCTACCAAGGCATCCCCCATCCTTAGCAGATCGCCATAGTGTAGCATTGCTACAATCACACACAACAAAACTACAATATTTGTTCTTTATAATAGTGGAATGGGACAGGAATAGGTGGGTATAGTATCAAAAAGAGTGTTAATCAGGCCCTGAATACATTTTCAAAATACATTTTGTTCGCGTAAGCGCGCTACGGCCGCAAAGGGAGAAAAAATAATTGCAATCCCAGAGCGGAAGCGAGCGCCGAAAAGTGCGCATCAAATAAAAATGTGTTCAATAGTCAAATGAGATATCAATTTTGCGTGTGTTTTTGACTTAGAGCTACTCGACGGGGTGAGACAACATAAGTGGGTCCGTCGAGCCGGAGATTTGGGACCTATTGTTTAAGAACTGGGAGCAACTTAATGAGAGTGTGAATATACATTGTGCCAGCGTTGGATGAAACCGAAAGTGACCGGTTGGGCGGTGAGAGCAATTTCCCTTGATTATTTGCACTTGAGTGCTATTTTGCTCGATCACGATTTTTGGTGTACGCACGATTTGTCTACGCGCCGTATCACTTTTCAATTTTTATAAATATATTTTGATTAGAAAACGCTTGGTGAAGATTGTAAAATAGTTTTAGTAGGCGATTTAAATATAGATTTTGATTCCGAAGAAGTGTTTTATAGAACAGAGAAGACAAATACGGTACACTCACAGATTATGATACACTTTCCAAATGGTATTTATAAAGGTGAAGTATAGTTTGACTATGCCGGCGAAAATTTGTAAAGCTTTTTGGTAGGATATTTTAATATAGATTTCTATTCAGAAGAAGAGTTTTGTGGAACAAAGAAGGAAAACACGGTATACTCATGGACTATGATGCCCATTCCAACTATAACCAAGCATATTCGAACTATAGTTCGAATATGCCTGGCGAAGATTGTAAAACAGTTTCAGTAGGCGATTTTAGGATAGAATTCGATTCCAAAAATGTATTTTATGGTACAAGAAAGAGTTGATTCCTATTTTAATGCCCCCACTCTCGCCAACCTAAAAATTCCCGCACTTTGGCGAGCTTTGCAGTCATGGGTCTCTAGAAGTTATGCACAAGTTTCAACGCTCCCAGAAGAGCTAGATGAAAACTAAAGTAAACAAACTAGCTATAAACGCACCAGTTAGGGAATTTTAAGACACTTAATTATTAAAACTAAATTAACTGGCAACCCAAAATAAATAATAATGTAACGGAATGCTGTACTTACAAGTTGTTCCAAATCGCTATTTTAATTCTAAATTACGATTGCCACATAAATATACAAAATCGTCATGGTTACTACATATGTTTCATGATAGCCACCTTGGCAAGAGTCGGGGCGTTAAAGTAGAAATCAACCCAAGAAAGACAAACACGGCACACTCATGGATTATGATGCACATTCGAACCAATATTTAAACGGTGAGCTAGTTGTAATATACTTGGCGAATATTGTAAAATAGTTTAAGTAGGCGATTGTAAGATAGATTTCCATTCCAAAGATGGGTTTTATGAAAGAAGGAACAAAAATAAGGCACACTCATGAATAATGATGCACTTTCCAACTTAATGAAATAAGGAAGAAATATAGGGACGACGCATGAATTATGATACGCTTTTAATGTGTCACTATAGTGCGTATTTAAAATCTGAAAGTGTTTTAGATTTTCCTCCTTTTTTTTTATTTTTCTTTCAAAAATGGCTATATTGCAAAAACTTAGGAAAGATGATCTTAAACTCGCGGCTGAAGAATTGGGTTTAAAGGTTCCAGAGTTTCAACTTACGCCACGAGAATGCATAAACAATTTTAATAAAACATAAAAATTGCTTAACGAAAATTATGCACAATTTGCATTACGCTTAAGTGCGTCGTTTGAGTACTATTGCGAACTACGAAAGGTTAGTGATTTTAAATCGCTTTGTGAATTAATTGTTTCGAATAGATTGTTTAATTCTCTTGACCGCGAATTAATGGCACATATTAGTTGCAAACAAGGGGAACCGCACGAATTAGGCGGAAAATGTGACATTTTTCAGACCGCAAGAGTGAAAACAAAAACTGATGTAAATAATGTGCTTAAATCACCAGAGTTCCGTTTCAATAATCAGGGACAAGGGCGCCGGCAGGATCATTTCCAGGGGGTGCACCCAAGATATATATATATATATATATATGTAATGTATAAAAAGGTAATTTGGGTTTTACTAGTTTGGGTATTGTTCAAGCGGGTACTTTCACTGTAAGTTTTGCTTTCCTGTCATACTTGCCACGCGCGCTCTGGAGCTATGTTTTATTTATTTTGTTATTTGCCAGACATCAGGCCGTCGATTCTGAGTTCTTTAGATATACACGTGTCCCCACGCCCTTGTAGCCCCGGATGCGGGTCATGTTGGGAAATGTGTGTGGTTCGATCAGAGATAAGAGAGAGGAGGAGTTGTGTCTTCGCAGACCACGTGGTGTGGTAAGCGTAAATACTCCCGTACATCGAAAATCGGGGGACTTCTGCCACTAGAACTGCTTAATGAGTCCACGCTGATTCTTGTACCCGTCTCCCCTCCCCTCTTCTCATTCTAAATTGTAACTTAAATGTAATGTTCAATAAACCAAATTACCTGCCTTAACTCTGAAACTTTACTTGAAATACCTGACGTCTCATATATATATATATATATATAGAGAGAGAGAGAGAGAGGAGAGGAGGTGATTATGGAATACCATTTACATTTCTAACTGTAACTTCATAGATTTTTAAATAAAATCCCCCAAAACAACATGAGTACATGCTATAATTAATCGTAATGAAATATCAATTGCAAACAAATACACAATTTATTTTGTTGTTACACTGTATTAAATATCTGTAATTTTACAACACAATGTGCTATATCTAATTTACAACACGTGCAGCAAAATCAAATTCAAGCTCTCGCGCTTGGTTTTTTAAACTTAGGGTGGCACTTCTGGTGGTCACATGACATTCATAGCGAATCAGAATATCGTGCCATTATCAGTGAGCTAAGCTAGGACTCCAGGCAAGAATATGTGAGTTGAGTGAGGGTTTGGTTGCCATGCCCATGTTTTTGTAATCTGGTATATGTAAACCGACGTGTTGTTTAACCGATTCTTGTTCTTCAACGGCTGTTAAAGATTTCAATAAAATTGATTATGGGAGGGCGGTTGTGTTCAGACGTTAATTGTTGAAGTCGTTCCAGATTTGAAAAGCAAATGCGTGAATTTCCAAGAGATATTGAACGAAGAAAACAGTGTGGATAGTGAATTGCCGATGTGTTACAATGGAATCCGGTTACGGAAGTTGGACTTTGCAGTGTAAGTAATTCTATTATAATATTTATTTGGTTGAAATTATGATATGTAGTAAAAAGTTTAGGTTACAGATAATCGTATAATGTTGTAATTTAGTCTTCCAAAGCTTCTAATAACGTATAAAGTATGTGTTTATTGTACGATGTTTGGATATTGGCGGTGTTCTAAACGGTGCCAAACCGAGTTCCGGTGTGCATTTGTTTAGTAAACAAGACTGCTGAACTGAAAAATTTCTGCAAGGTTATTACGCGTTAATGGTAGTAAACTATCAAATTGTATTAATTAAATAATAATATAACTTATATACTGCTTTTATTTTTATTAAAAAAAATCTTTTTAAAGTGCTGTTTCTTCATTTTATAAAACCAAGTTCGTATACATATACATATTTATAAATATTATTTCTTCGTTTCAATGAGCTAATGGAACATCGATTCGAATATAATTATTTTGAAACATTAACGTCTTGTAGACATGAGTTATTGTATTAAAAACTTTTCATCTTAAAGAATATGTAAATAAATATAAAAATATAGTTATAAAATTTCTGTAGTCTCTTTTACTTGCTTCATTATTCTATTAATATGTTTTAATACCAATATTGGTAAAATGTATTTCCAGAAAAATATTGTTTTAAATTCTGCATTAAGTTTGTCTAACTCAAAAAAAAAAGTTTAAATTTATTTCGTTTTTAAATTGATTCTGACCGCCACATTAAAATTTTCGAAGGTATTGAAAATTTTAATGTGCCGGTCAGCGAAGATTTTGAAATTTGTAATCTGCTGGTCCATATTTGTAAAATGCTGAGAAACACTGCTCTATACAATATACTACTATTAACTTATATTTTATATAAAATGGATTTTAAATGTCAAAATATCAGGAGTATTCACTGTTATTGTAATATTTTAGTATGAAGTATCAGGTTTTTGAAAGCATTCTTTTGATTTAATTCATTTTTAATTTTTTTTTAATTTATAATACTACTTAAGTTTTAATCCCATTAAACCAATATTGGTAAAATGTAGTTCCAGAAAAATAGTACTGTTTTAAATTCTAAATTAGTTTATGTCCAACTCGAGCTTAAATTTATCTTGTTTTATCACATTTTTAAATTGTTTTTCAAAACTGAAGTATATTTATTTATTTTCAATAATTAAAGTTCCCCCTATACATTTAGCAAAAAAAAAAAAAAAAAAAAAAAAAAAAGTTGAAGTAATTGCTATGCGTATTTATATATAAACTATATATATTGGTGCACTGTTCTCCCTAAGTAATTTTTAAATTCCAAAATATTAAGTGCTCATTGTAATTGCATTAAACTAATTCAGAACTGAGAACCAGTCTTTGGAATCATTCTTCTTTCATAGTAATACATTTATGAATTATTTATACAGAATATTTTTAAAAATGTTGTTTATATGGAGACTTTTAAGAAAAAAATATTTTTTATTAAAACATGTACATTTTAAATAAATCACATAGTTTATGTCCAACTCCAAAAATAGTTTAAATTTATCTTGTTTTATCTCATTTTTAAATTGCTTTTCAAAACTGAAGTATATTATTTATTTTCAATAATTATTCTTCATGCGTTATTTTTAAATTGCAAAATATTAAGTGTTTATTTTATTACATTAAACTATTTCAGAACTAAGAAACATTCTTTGGAATAATCCTTCTTTCATAGTATTACATTTATGAATTATTTATACAGAATCAGTGGCGCACCCAGGATTTTACTTTGGTAGAGGGAGGGGGGAGGGCTGCAAATACTGATGAACTCGGTTATAGTGATCTCGATTGTAGTTATAACTCTTTTATCTCGTCAAAATATTCAGTATCACTTGCTCATGGAACACAATCCCATTATCAAATTAACTCGTTATAGAGTCATAAAAAATTATCTGATCTATTCAGTGACATTAACCGAGTTTAAATGTATTTCATACACTAACTGTAAGTATTTATATAAAAACCAATTTTTTCCCTAAAAGATATTTTATAAATAATTCGAAGACGATTTTTTAAAAATAAAATATTTTAACTCATTAATGACAACTTTTAATTTTTAAAGTTTTTTGACATCTAACTCTCCAACTTTAGGGGGGGAGGGGGTTCTGCCCCCATAGCCCCCCTCCGTGGGTGCGTCCATGTACATTTTTTTTTCTTTTAAAATGTTTATAGGGACTTTTAAGAAAGAAATATTATATTTCGTTAAAATATGTATTTAAATATAATTAAAGTAAATATGATATAGGTAAGTAATTTTTTAAAATAAAATTATGCAAAAACAGTTTAAGTAATAATCTTGAAACTGAATTGTTTGATTTGTACAGATTTATATGAATATATTTATAATATTGAATTTTAACATTACAACCTTTATTTTAAAGATGTTGAAAATTTCTGATTAATTTAAAAGAGGATATTAATCAAACCATGGAAAAAACACTCCATTTAATTTAATATTAGCACAATTCTCAATCGGCGGCTTCTACAGAACTAAAATGGAGTTATTTAAGTTGGAATAGTCAAATGAACAGTCAAATCCATTTTTGACACGATAAAGGATCCAATAGAAATGTGGGTAAAATTGACAGAGACTGTTTCAGCCCCATGTAAACAAGGTGGCAGTCGCTGGAAGTTGGTGGTCGCCAAGCCCCCCCCCCCCCCAATATTTAGATTCTATTTGCACCCTTGTGCTAATATATGTATATAAATATAAACCTGTAATTAAAAAATAATGATTCATGTTATAACAAGTTATTACTCGTATGTGAATATACAAAAATATTTTATATTGTTACTTTTTATGTCAAATAATAAATAACTGTGTGTGTGTGTGTGTGAGAGAGAGTGTAATATTTCTATATAATGCAATGAATTGTTGAAACTATACAAAAACTTATAATTTCATAAAAATTACATTCATAGGTACTTCAACTTATGCGGCCTCCTTTATTACTGCTCAATTTACATATGACCTCTAGGTGTATAGTCTAGAATGTGTCGGGATATTCAAGAGATGAGCGACTTCAGTTCGTAACCTCCTAAAGGAAGCACTGAGAGCCACGAAGCAGTATCGCTTAAGGAGCCGAACCAATTGCCTCTGGAACTCATCATCTGCCTCAAATTCAGGTATGAAATTTCGCTGTGAGGCTTGCATATTTAAAGAAGAGATCACCCCTTTTTTTTTAGCCTTAAAAATCTGATGAGTGTTAATGCATGGTAATGCATGTATATTTCATATGCTGAATTTTTTTAATAATTTATTTATTGTTTTACATCAAATTAAATTTCATTAAAATCTTTTAAAAGAGGATTTGATTACAGTGGTATTATTGTGGTTTACAAAATACTTCAATACACATAGATGCTGGGACAAGATACAGAAATCAAATTAACATTACAGATTTCTTTAAGCAATTAATGTTAAAAGAAAATTTTCTAGTTTAATGTTATGCATCTTGAAAAATGTAACTAAATTGTATGTTTTTGTACTGATGTTGATTGTTTTTCTTTTGGAAAGGGTTTTCGAATTGATTGTGTTCTTTTATTGGCCGTGCGAGCATTCTCAGTGATTAACATAATAGATAATCGGGAGTTTCTCTGTATAATAATGTCATTGTATAATAATAAGACACTAACAGTTTTTCTTTCAGAAATAAAATTTTAAGAACATGCTTATTATTTATTAACAAAAACACTTTATATTTAATGTACTTCCTTTTCAATAATTAAAGATTTTTAATTGAAATAATTGAAACTTAAAATGTTCTTCAGTAAAGAATAATATTCACATTGATTGATTTAAATAATTACTGTGTCAGAAAAATACATTTTAAATGTTTTAGAAGTGACATCAAGTTTAAAAAAAAAAGAAAAAAAGGGAAGGAAATAAATTTTATATATATGTGTATATGCATACAAGGGAAATGATTGACGTATCATTTAAAAAAGTCACTGCAAAGAAAGAAAAGGGGAAGCAGCTCTGACCACCACTGTTGTCAATCTAGAGTGTGGAAAATAAGTTATGGAATACTGGGTTGGGTGAGCAATGCGTGTGTGCCTTAAAAGCGAACTAAAGGAAAGGCAGTCTTGTGCTTTCAGTGTTATAAATATAATTTGTGACTGTACCTAAAAACAAAGAATATTTTAAAGTAACCTCCCAAAGACTTTTCAAGCATTAAAAGAAAGGATTCAGCATGCTGTGTCCACAATAACGCTAAAAATACTGTGCACTTTATAGGCAGCTTTGCAATGAGTCTGCAAGAATGTGTGTGGGAAAATAGAGGACTTTTTGGAAATTATTTTCCAAAAATGAACGATTCTGCACCTACACAATATCTCCATTCATGTAGATTACGCTGCTTCATTACTAAATTTTACAAAAGATGATTTTTAGAATCTTATTAGTTTAAAAAAATTATTTCATCCCATTGGCTCACCTTGTATATACAGTGGAACATCAAAAATCCACCAAATATTACAGATGTATTTTTGCAGTTTAATGCCTTTATGTTGAGGAATCTCAACATAGTACATATTTTATGCATTCTTTTAAAAAAGAAACCAGCATAACACCTGATTTTTGCATGACGTTATATATTGTTATTTTGTATTTAATAATGATAAAATTTTCATAGTTTAACATTTTTAAATATTTTATTTGGATAAAGATTTTCAAAAGTATCGATAAGTGTTTATATTAATAAATTTCAGCTAACCAATTTATGCTCCTTTTATTACCCATTTATTACCCATTTATGTCCCTTTTTTGGGACGGCATTTTCGCTATCAGTCAAAAACGTTATTAATTTTCCCTAGCCTTTATTCACGAGTCTTGAACCTCAATTTCACAAAATATTTTAACATGACCTAGTAGGATGTTGACATTTCAATTATTATGCATAATGATTTTACAAGAAATCATCCCTTGTTCAAGAAGTATACATCAGAAATTTATCTATTATTGCTGGTATTAGCAAAAATCGAAGAAAGTCGCAAAAATATCAGGGCACAAATGGGTTAATGAAATCAGTTGAAATATTGAAATAGTAGCCAAAAAACAAAAGAATGGCACATTTTTGGGGATTTATTTATTTGCTGATCTGATGACGTGTTTTTTTTTATCCTAGGCATCTGAAAAATATTCCTTTATTAATGAAACTTTGATCAAAGAGAAGACTGAATAAGTTATGTTGTATGTGGCGTAAAATAGAGATGAAATATAAAAACCTATGTAGCTTTATATACTGTATATGGAAAGTCAATAAAATTTCTAATGTTTTAAATTTCATTTGTTATATTATGCTTTTTTTCAGTTTATTTAAAAGCTAACATTTTATTAAATCAAAAATAATTAAGAACTTTGTAAAATAATACACATAAAAGGGTATTTATCCAGGACAATCCCTTTGGTTGGTACAAAAATGTGTACTTTTCTACAGCATCAAGAAAGTCAACCCCAGTCAGAAAGAATAGCCTTTTACTTGTGCAGATGTCTGACTTTTTGTAACTGAAGAAGAGTGGACTTTTCTTGTATTATTCAAAATGATAGACCTCAGTTTGTATCTTTTATGAGTCATTTTACAAAGTTTTTAATTACTTTTACTTTTCACCACCAGATTTTTGTTGAGTGCTTTTGTTATTTTATTAAATTACTTTAGTTGTGATTGTTTTGAATATATTAATTTATATTTAATAAAAAAATCTTATCGTAGGCAATTTTAATAAATATGACTTTTAATTTGAAACTACCAAAATTATTCTAGATAAATAATTTCAATGCAATTTTAAATTAACTACTAATTCATATAATGATAAGTTTTATTCATCTATTAAACTATAAATTAAAAGCATTATACTGACTTTTTCAAAGAACAGCATGAAATTTTGTTCTGCCATATCTTTATATCTTTACTTTAGAACTTAACTGCCTGCATTTGTTCCAAGAAAGTAAAATAAAAAATAAATAGCACATTAAATCATTGTATATTACCATTATGCTTAATTTAGCTTTTCAACAAGTATTCTTTAAATATCTGGATTTGTGGAAGAAGATATTAATAAGAGAAAGTATGTATAAATGTAGCTGAGTGACATAGTAAAAAAACAAAACACTGAAGCAACTTAACTCTAGAAATACAACGGGCCTGCCTTTTACGGGTATGCATAAAACAACTCCATACAAACAAATTTTTGAAAAAATCTGTTTCCATGATCTTAACTTATAATTTGGCCCTATGAATAAGAGGAACCTTAGTCCCTTTACAAGTCAAGAATTATTAATTCCCCCCCCCCTTTTCAAACTTGGATGTAAGTTTGCTTACTTAGTTATTAAAATAAATTAATTTCAAAGCTATGTTCACGAGACTTTAATTTAACGTTTTTGTTAAAAATATTGCCGTATTTAATTATCAAGCTATTACACACTCACAAAAGTTCTTTTTTAAAGTTATAGTCTCCTATAGCTATGCATCACTATAACATTAACATATTAGGCATAGAGGTGACTGAGTTTGAAAATATTTTATTTTAATAGCAAATGGTCTCAGTTTCAAGAATGAAAATCTCATTCCGAAATTTTCCACAGCCACTTGCAATGCTTTTGGTTAAAGTCACATTTTGTAATTTGACATTAGTGCTGTTTCAAAAAGTTTCAACAACAAAAATATTTATTGCAGATCTTTTTGGCTTTTTAAAGGAGCAAGATTTTTCTACATATTTTAAATGGTTGTGCAAAATTTCTAACTACTTCAGAGTTAGAGAAAAAAGTTTTCATTTAAAAACAGCGTAAGTTTAGTACTGCGCAAATCGGGGTAAATTTGTTTGAAAATTAATTGTAAATGTGTAGGATAAAAGAAAATTATATAAAAACCGTGTAAACACAAAACCGTATAAATTGAGTACCGGGCATACCGAAGAATAGCCATAAATTTGTTTTAAATGTAATTGTACATTGTAGGATCCAATAAATAAAATTTAAAATAAAAACCCTCTAAACTAAGTTTTCATTTAAAAACAGTGTAAATTGAATACCGTGCTAATCGAGGGATAAGTGTAAATTTGTTTAAAAATTAATTGCAAATATTAGGATTTAACAAAACTGAAAAAAAAATTCATTCCAAAACCCGTATAAACACGAAACCGTATAAATTGAGTACTGTGCATATGAAAGGATAGCTGTAAATTTGTTTGAAATGTAATGTTAAATTGTATAGGACCCAATAAATAAAATAATAAAAAACTCTAAAATAAGTTCTCATTTAAAAACAGTGTAAACTGAGTATCGTGCAAATCGAGGGATGGGAGTAAATTTGTCACAAAATTAATTGTAAACCGGAGGGTAAGGAAAAAAAAAACATTTAAAAAATCATTTTGAAACCATATAAAAGCGAAACCGTGTAAAACTGAGTACCGTGCATATTGAAGGATAGTTCTGTAAATTTCTTTGATATGTAATTGTAAATTGTAGAATCCAATAAATAAAATTTAAAAAAACCTGTAAAATAAGTTTTCATTTAAAAACAGTGTAAATTGAGTACCGTGCAAATCGAGGGATATGTGTAAATTTGTTTGAAAATTACTTGTAAATGTGTAGGATTTTAAAAAAACATGTAAAACCGTGTAAACGCGAAACCGTGTAAATTGAGTAAAGTGAATATAGAAGATAGCTGTAAATTTGATTGAAATGTAATTGTAAATTGTAGGATCCCATAAATAATATTAAAAAAAACTAAAGTTTTCTTTTGAAAACCGCGTAAATTGAGTACCGAGCAAATAGAGGGATAGCTAAATTTGTTTGAAAAGTAATTGTAAATGTGTATGATGTACACACACAATAAAATAAAATAAAAAAGTTTTCACTTCAAAACGTGTAAATTGAGTGCCGTGCAAATCGAGGGATAGGTATAAATTTTTGCTCGAAACGTAATTATAAATGCATGTGTACAGAAAAATTGCATCGGGCTAAAACTTACACAGAAGTGCAGTACAATTCCATGAAAGAAATTGAAAATTCAAGAACTGTGAAAACACGTTACAGTGCTTGAAAATTCAAGTGCTGTAAAAATACACAACAGTGCTTGAAAAATCAGGCGCTGTAATTTTATAGCATGGTGTTGTAAATTTACATAAGTGCTCGAAAAATGAGGTGCTTTAATTTTACAACACAGTGTTGTAAATTCACATAGATGCTTGAAAAATGAAGTGTTGTAATTTTACAACACAGTGTTGTGAATTTACATAGGTACTTGAAAATGATGTGCTGTAATTTTACAACACGGTGCTGTAAATTTACAGCACATGTGCTGTTGTGCCACCGTGCCATCGTGCCAACTATTTACAACACGGTGTTGTAAATTTACAACACAGTGCTTGAAAATTCAAAGTGCTTGAAATTTACAGCACAGGTGTTGGCGTTATGATTACCAGCACACTGTGCTGTAATTTAGCATGGTTTTTTCTTATAGTGTATAGAAAAAAATATTTTTAAAAAAAGTTACGAATGGAGTATAATATGGAATAGTCGGGTAATATGGAATAGATGGTTTAAACCGATGAAAAGCAATTCATATTGCTTCATATATAGTTATTTGTTACTATAAAACAAATTTTTATGTTTTGTAGTTCAAATCATTAAACTGGAGTCATTTCTGCTTCGAGTCGATTTAGAAAAGTTGTAGATATAATTTTCTTTCTTTGCTCCGGTACAGTCATGGTGAGCCCACAGAGAACAGCTGGATCTTTGAATCCAAACTTATCGTCGTTGATCATTAGAGAATTTTTCGTGACAAAAGATGCATTCAGCGTCTTTGTTTTCCGGGTCTTTAGTGGATGGCATGAAATCCATTACAATATTACCCAGTATTCCATAATATCCGACTCGCCATCTCGGAAAACGAACCTTTAAAACTAATTGGCAAAACACTGTCATCTAAAAAATAACCACAGTAGAACAAACTACCATTCTCTTAGTGTACATTATGCGTAACATCAATGTTCATGTCACGTGTTTACTAGTAAGTTAAAATGTTCGAAAACTTATCCACAAAAACTCTTGAAAATCACAAAACATACTTTGTTCTGTAGCGAGTGGTACGGCAACAGAGAGCGGTCAACTCTTACTGCATTGTAAGACGGGAATCTTTCTTGAGTTGTTCATGGTATTAACTTGTGGCAATAAAAACTAACAGAGCCAAAAACTCGGTATTCCATATTTCCCCACTATTCCATAATACCCTCCTCTCCTCTATATATAAAAATTTCTGGCTACGCCCCTGGTATATATATATATATACCAGGGGCGTAGCCAGAAATTTTTCATGGGGGGGGGGGTTACGACTACTACAACTCATATATATGTATACATGTGTGCGATAATGCAGTGAAAAATATACAATTTGTATGGTAAAAATTTCTCATGGGGGGGGCTTATGACCCCCCTAACCCCCCCCTTGGCTACGCCGCTGATATATACATATACAGGGTGTTCCTGAATTCATAGGCTAAACTTTAAGAATAAAATGCATATAAAGAAGCATTTTTTGTATAGCAGATTAGCAGCGTGGGGTTAGAAATAAAAAGTGTAGATGGAAATATAGCAAATGCAAAAGAAATGAAAAAGCTCTACTGCAATTTTTCAAATGTGCTGGTAGCGTCTACCCTTTCGAAGATGCCAGGTGTTCCACGAATGGTTGCAGCGGTTACTAAAGTTTTGCAATGAGGCCCTCATGTGTGTCAACTGGAGTCTTGTAAACGAGTGCCTTGAGATGTCCCCAAAAGCAAAATTCGATACTTGATTAATCTAATGAACGTGCTGGCCAAGCGACTAGTTCAACTTGTCCAATCGATCGGGGTCAAAGATTACAATGGGGTGGTTACGCACATTATTTGCGAAATAGGCTAGCCCTATCTTACTGAAACTATCTACATTTTTCATTTCCGACCAAACGTTGCAATGCAGAAAAGTGCTTCTTTGTATGTATTTTAACTATCTTCAGGGACACCCTGTATACATATGTATAAAAAATTAGGCTATTTGGCGTTTGAAGGAAGAATCTTGACTGGAAAATGTAGCATCAATATGTGAAATAAACATCGTCATAGTTATTTTTGTCGCAGCTCAAAAGTACAAAATCTTAAACTATTAATTTGGCCTAATTAATAATACCTCAATTTAAGTATACTAATAATTAATTATTTAAATTATATGCAATTTTGATAACAGATTTTTATATTTAAACAGACGAATTTTCCCAGAAAAACTGAAGCGAAATGTATTTTCTCTAGCATTGATGTATACAGTAATTTTTGGCTTAGGGGTCCCCGCCATGTCCAGTGCTGAAAATGGTAGATGGCTGAAATGTGAAGATCAATAGTTCTGGCCTGCCGCGCAGCTGCCAATCTAACGGTTTTCAGTTATGGCCGGTTTTCTCTACATGTTACGTGAATACGCGTTGGAACCCCTTAAAAAGTCCTCTGCCCAAGGCAATCCCCCCCCTTACATGACAGATACCCCATGTGCAAGTTTGCCTTAAGTGCACTTGGCAAGAACATCCAATTATTAAAACAGAGCCCAAGTTTCGAAAGTGACGCCTTCACTTCATATTTGAAAAATCACCATGTCAAAAAACTCAAAATACAAATTTTCATTTAATACTTTTTGAGTTTAAATCTCTGAAAAATTGACTCTATAACGTTAAAAAGAAATGTTAAACTTTAAGCGTTAAGTCCTAAAATGATTGCATTTAATCACTAGAGTCTCGATAGTTCGAGTCTCCGTTGTTCTAGTTTTCCATACATCTCAGTTAGTGAAAAAATCAGTTTAGCTCCCAAATAATGACCAACACATATAAAACAGGCGATTTTTTTTTGTTGCAGGACAAAATTCAAATACTTGGTGCACCCGGAAGCCCTATCAGAAAACCCTCTCCTAAAGAAAGTGGGTGTATTTTTTCTGTAGATGTCCTCATAGACATTTCTGTGCAGTGTTGACATGCTGCTTTGGTAATGGCGGGATACTGCTCTACGGAAACGCGTCAATACAAAACAATTGACTGTTATTTTCCGAGATTATTAACCTGCTGTAATCAGTAGTGTGATAATATGTAACTACATTTTTCATTTAAATATGCACTCAAATCACAAAAATTGCTTTATTTCCATTTATCTGTTTATTAATTTAATGATTTCGATAGTTCGACACAAGCCCGGTCCCGTCTTACCTCGAATATTACCAGACTATTTCAAAATATTTTTTTCCTAATTGCGAACACATGCCGTGAAGCATTCAACACATACTACGACCGTAAGCGTTGGCCAATAAATTATGAGGGCTCATGTGCGTGCGCCAACATTATCCCAAAATAAAAATGTGGGTGACTTCTCAAACAATTAAAATTATGTACAATGGTAGAAGATACTAAGCCATAAACACACGTAGAATTCAAAATAACACACACACATTCAGGATCGTTTTTTTACTGTCCTAAGGGTAAAACAAATTACTTATATTTTCAGGTTAATTATCCTTTTTTCAAACTCCAGGGGGGTGCAAATGCACCCCCTTGCACCCCCCTCCCGGCGCCCATGATCAGGGAGTGGCTAATGTGTTTTTATCTGAGGTAAACATTCTAAATGTTTTCTGTGCTCAAATAATCATGCATTATATTTGTGTCCGAAATTTAAAAACCTATCTGTTAATGAAAGGTAAGAGGTCGTAAAGGAAGGCAATCTATGCTTTAAGTGTTTAGCCCAAGGCTGCTTTGCATCAAAATGTCGCGGCAAGAATTGTTTTCATAACAAACCTCATAACCTTCTTTTTCACAAATCAAGAGAAACGAGACAGACGAGCGTTAGAAATCAGACACCTGCCGAAGAAATTACGCAACACAGCTTAGGAGCGAGAAATGAGTCATCGCTCGGCGCATCCCAGCCAGCTATGCTGATTGCTCCTCGCTGCTGTCTGTCACAGCGAAAGGATAAAAACAATTAAATCAAGAAGCGTTTTACTGAGTACCAGAAGGATAGCGTGCCTTGGCGGGGCCCCGTATAAAAATTTGTTTGGGGGCCCTTAGGAAGGGTAAAGATTTCTCACAAAAGAAAAAAAAATTTTGCATAAAATTAAAAGAAATATTTATTCATCGTAAATATCTATCTGTCACTTTTTCCAAAATTTTTACAAACAATTCAAATTAAATATACACTCACCTTGCCTTTTTTTTTTTTTTTTTTTTTTTTTTTTTTGGCAAATTGATTTATTAAATCATTTATAGCTGATGATGACTTTAGTTTTTCTAAAGTTACTGCCTCTATGGACAATAGTGACAGGTCTGACAGGCGTTCCTGTCCCATCGAAGTTCTTAGGTAATTTTTTATGTTTTAATTTTGAAAAACTTCTTTCAGCAGTTGCGGTTGTAACTGGAAGGGTCAAGAATAAAAAGCATGCTGTTATTACCTCCGGAAAACTGGATGCAAGGCTATTGAATTTTATCCTTAAGGGAATGAATTTTTTGAATTTCAGATAAAAAATTGGGAGGTTTTTATTAATTTTTGCTTAGGCACGTTGGGGACCCCGTATAATTGTTACAGCAGATACGGCGGTAGCTAAGCCCCTGCTGAGTACTCTACGGTGCTACATAAGAGATCGAATTTTAAGTGGCAGGAACTCCCTTGTTTGTTAGACTCAGGGTCAGATGTCTGGGGTATCACTCAAAATTGTTTAAATAGATTGCAGATGAAAAGCGGAAAAAGTAAATGTGGAAATTTCGTGTTTGGGTGAATCAACAAGGGCCACAAAACGCTGTGTCGAAACGTGTATTGCAAATAAAGATAGGAGTTACCAGAGACAGTTAACGATGCTTGTAGTAAATAAAATAATTGAATTAATTAAGGTGGATATAAATTTACGTAAATATTTACTTAGTGTCATAGTATCCAAACTAAGTGAAATGTATGAAAATTTTGCTTGCCCTTTTGAATAGCGTGACGCAAAAGATAAATTGAATTATTGAAATAAATTCATTTGAATACATTATATAGACTCGGTGAAAGTGTGATATTTGACAGTGTATTTAATAATTAAAAACATTGTTTAAATACGTAAATCTTCTTAAGAAAATAAAACGAAAGTAACTGTAATGGAATTTAAAAACGAATCTTTAAAAGTCACAGCAGGGGTCACTCAACAGTTCATATCATTATTTTTAAGACCCATATTTAAAATTCATATAGCTATAAAGTAAAATGCTGCGTCACGAATTTTTAACCCGTTAGGGGTTTTTTGCATGGGGATATCATTACTTTTTACGGATATGGTTAGAAGATAATAAATTAGTTTCACGGACGAATTTCATGCAGTATCAGAGTATTTAATTAAAAAAGTCCCAACAAGCTCTTTGTAAGATGTAACAGAAAACTGACATGTTTTTGTTCGAATTTTATAAGAGTCAGAATTCTGATTATAATCAATATTTTTTGAGTGATTTTCTATTTATAAATTGGGTCGAGTACAGATTAGTATCCCGGCCACCATCTTTGATTTTATTTCATTAATTTGCATTCAGTTTGATGCTAAAAGTAAGTTAAAATTTTTAGTATAATTATGTAACGATTGGGCCCCACCAGTGGCCAAGAGCATAGCGCTTTGAACTGGGAAACAGAAGGTGCCTGGTTCGAAACCAGGTTGCGTCCGCCGACGGAGTTTTCAGTGGTTTCCTCCGAAAGTTAGCGTAGGTACGGGTTAGAAGCCCTTAGAAAGACCTCCCACGGAGGGCACTCCACCTCTCGGTTTAGAGCCTAAGTGTTGCTAAACGGCCGTAATTCCAGAACAACAACAGCAATTTATAACTATTGGTTCTATTGTTTTAATGAATCGTGATTCATTAATTTGCATTCGCTTTAACGCTAACCGTAAGTTAAGTTTCATTAAAATTATTAATTAAATAATCTGGTTCTTAATTAATGATAATTTAATAACTCGTTCTATTGTTTTAATGCAATGTAATCTATTAATTTGCTTTCAGTTTAAAGCTATCTCTTTGCATAATCTCTTTTGCGAGTAATAATAATAAGATGTTATTTTATGTATCTGTTGTTCCTTGACAAAATCTAAACTCATCATATGGTTCGCAACAGCTTTAATAGCAAACTAATTATCATAAAGAATCGAAAAAAATCAGTGTTTCCCTACAAACTGTATAGCCCACTTTTATAAACAAAAAAGCATAAATGCCTTAAGCAACTCTTTAAAAAGATATTTCCGGAGAATAAAATTTCCATAGCAAAATGAATATAATACAAATGATGTATATTTAAAAATTTTCCTGACTGTTTCATAAACTAATATAAGTTCACCGTTCGTAAAAGTGCACAAAACAGGTTCTGAAGAGACATTCCGAGTTTTTTCAACAATCTGACATCATTAAATTTTTTTCTTTTCACTTAGTTTTGCTTTTCACAAAACTAAGAAAATTCGGCTTTCACCTGAATACCCTTTGAGGGAATATATACAGCATAAAAACTTCATTAAAATTAATTATATAATTAAAAATTAATTAATTAAAAACTGATAATTAATAGTTAAATTATAATTAATTTAATTACGTAATTCTAAACACTGGTTGGTGTTGGCTGCGTCCCTCGTAGAACTGTCGTTATCCATGATTCTCCGAAAATTTCGCACAGGGGTTAGTTTAATCCAAAATCTGACATAATCTTTTTGTAAGGTTCTCTGTGAATGGTCAGATTAATTTGAGTTTTTCTTTTGGCAACACTGAAGAGATTCAAGCTCATGATGATTTCGTGATGCATGTTAGTGGTGTGTTTTGATTTTTTCCAAAATTTCTATCAGTGTTTCTGCAGTACTTTTGTTTAAACGATGTCGACATTTGAAGTCCACTTCATCCAAATCTAATTCGTCACTGTCTAAGGTAAGTCTGGAATTTTGCAATGTAAACAAAACATGTCATTGCTTTAGAGAGTCAATATTTATAAAATGCTTTTAAGAGATATTTTCTGTTACGGCACGATACATTGTACCAGTTGCATTATTTCAAGTTCTTCGAATCATTATAAATATCATTAGACTTCGAAAGCCCATGTTGAAATCGCCTAAGCCTAATGATTTCCCGGCTGACGAATGTAAACAATGCACACATCGGTGAATTCAATGTTTATTTAGTACAGCCGATTCCAATTAGGTATGTTATATTAGTATTTCTTAGCATAACTAATAAAAATGACTAGTGGAATTAAAACAATTATTTTTACATTATTCTTGTTTTATTTTTTTTTGTGTTACTACTTAATTTCTTGTGTTTTATTGTACTATATCCGGTATTGTTTTGTATAAGTATCTTTTAATATTATATTTAATTAATAATGGGTAGTTGTATGTCATTTACAGTAAAATCTTTGTTTTCTGCAGTATATACAAAGTGATAGCTAGATAAATGGTTATTCACATTACTCTTAGCTACATGTATGTCATTAAATTTCTTTTGCAGAAGCTTATCGTACAATTAACTTTTACTAGCTGAATAGCAGGCATGTGGAGCAGATATAATATCAATTCTGCTACGCGCCTGTTATTTTGCTGGGGAAAAAAAAAAGCTACAGTTCTGATTTTAAAAAATGAACCGTGCTGCCTTTGCTATGGAGTCCTTCCTCATCGAAAAGAAGATTTTTGGATCAGCTGGTGAGAATAAAGTGTTGTTGAACCACCTCTTTAACGAATTGGAATCTTCATCAATTGAAAAGGTATGTATGCAATTATACAAGCATATGTATGTAGGTACTGTATGTGTCGAAACTAAATGGTTTCTAGAATATTTTGTAATAATAAATTATAACTTTTTATGAGTCGCCATCTTGAAACGTATACAAATTAATGTGGTCCAAAATTACTTAATTTCATTTAATTTTTTCAAATTATGCATGATAGAGTTCTGTGTAATGATCAATTCAAGGCTGTTATGTAATTATTTTTAAATTTGTGCTGTTGGTTAAAGGCATGTTTTATCCATCATATATGAAAGTTTTTCAATAACTTCATACATTTCTTTTATTTTTACAACATTCAGCTTATTATTTGTATATTTTTCATGAACTTGAAAATATATTTGCCAGGGTGTGGGCCAAAGAGGCCTGGGTACTCCCCTAAAATTTTGGATTTTCATTAAATGGCTTTCAGCAAATCAAGCATTTTTGTGAGAAATTCTACTTTTTTTTCACATTTTGGGTGACCCCCACTGAAATTTTTTTATCGTTATGTCTCATATTTACTCTTATTGCTTAGTTTAAATTTAATTTAGATATATTAATCGAGAATGTTCCAAGATTATCTATTTTTTATGAACTTGAAAATATATTTAATCTTATTACTTCTGTATACTGGATTCTGAAGTTTAAATTTAATTTCGATATATTAACTGAGGGAGAAATTTCATTAGGGTGGCAGGTTTAGCTGGCGACTTTTGTAGTCGCCAATGTCTAACCTTGGCAACTTTTTTTTTCTTGCCAAACATGGCGTAAACATACCTAGTTATATAAGAAAAAATAAACTAAAAACTAAAATGTACTTATACAAACACCTATTAAAACATTTGTGCACATATTTCAAATGCAGTAAAAAACAATTTGAACATAAACAACACATATGCTCTGGGCTTTTTGTACGTTTAAAAATAAATTATGCAAAATACCAGAATATATTTCTGCACAAAATCATACAGTAAAATTTCCCTCAAAATGTTAAAAACACTGTTTAAAAGTAATAGAAAAACACTAGAATAAACCAACTACCTCCTATAAGAGTATCATGCAATTTTAATATCTTTAAAACACACAAAATTTACACTGTTAAAATCAGAATAAAATCAAAATCACCAGAAGCAACTCAAAACTCTTGAACCTGAAAATATATTTAATCTTATTCTGCAAACTGGATTCTGAAGTTTAAATTTAATTTCAATATATTAACTGAGGGAGAAATTTCATTAGGGTGGCAGGTTTAGTTGGCGACTTTTTTTGTCGCCAACTAAACCTGCTACCCCAATGAAATCAAAAAAAAAAAAAACTTGGCAATTTTTTTTTCTTCCCAAACATAACATAAACATACATAGTTATACAAGAAAAAATAAACCAAAAACTAAAATACACTTATCCAAACACCTTATTAAAGCATTTGTACACGTATTTCAAATGCAGTAAAAAACAAATTGAACATAAACAACACATTTGCTCTGGGCTATTTGTACGTTTAAAAAAAAATCTTCAAATTATGCAAAATACGGGAATATATTTCTGCACAAAATCATACAGCAAAATTTCCCTCAAAATGTTAAAAACACTGTTTAAAAGTAATAGAAAAACGCTAGAATAAACCAACTACCTCCTATAAGAGTATCATGCAATTTTAATATCTTTAAAACACACAAAATTTACACTGTTAAAATCAGAATAAAATCAAAACTCACCAGAAACAACTCAAAATTCCTTATTTATTGATTCGGATTAAACCTAAAAAAACTGGATATGAATTCTGCAAATCGATGTAAGCGAAATCATACATTGATTAAAATTATACATCTTTCGTTAAAACCTTAAAAATCTGTAATTTTTTATCACAATTCATTATTGCAGCAATTCAAATAAAATTAAAATAACACAACAAGCGATTACGCGACCATAGACAACAATATAAATTCTCACCGTAACGGTAAAATCAACCAAACAAAAGCACAAACCTGAAAAATCCTTATTTAATGGTCTTGACGTATGCTTTTATTTATGACCAACATGCCTTTTTCACAAAATAAATCCAAATAGCATTTAAAAGCAGAAAACTAAAGCCTAACGCGACACGTTAAATATTCTGCACAAAACAAACACTATCGGATTTTCACCAAATTTCACTTTATCGATGATCAACAAACAACATGTCTTAAAATAAAGAGAATTCTTTAACATTTCTAAACAATTTATTCATGTCTAATATACAAATAATCAGAAATTTCACTTTTTAAACACAAGCACTATTAGAAAACGTCACCTGACTGGGGTTGCCTTGTTAACAAGATAATTATCTATAGCTATCTAAGTTCTAAATATTATGAACATATAGTGCTGCAGTTAGATATCACAGCGCCAGGGGAAAACCTTAGTTTTGGTTTCCTCTTCTTTCCATTTTAACGTAACAGGCCTTCGCCCAGGGCATATCTTTTATTTTATTTTATTTTTTTATTTTTTTTTTTGCTCCTAGGTGCGGGCTATTTGAATCGAAAACGCAATGTTTTCCGTCATTTTCGGGTCCGAAAATTTACGTATTTTTGGAAAATTTGTCTGTAAATTAGTTGATTACCGATGTTTATGGCGCTTACAAAACTTGAATTTTTTATTGAACTAAAAACATAATGACGGTCTTAAACAGCATTTTTTTTTTAATAAAAATATAGCTTTTATGAATTCACAAAATTTGGTATTTTAAAATACAAATCCCACCACACTTTGAATTTCCAACAATGAAGAAGGAAGTGCCATCATTAAAACAACTAAAGTGTAATTATTTTTTCAAAATTTGAAAAAAAAAATGTGCCAGTTCCCGCTTCTCCCCTTCAAAAAAAAAAAAAACTTTTAAGTTATACTTGTTAAAATTGTTGGATACAAGAGTAATGCTCTTCCGCTATTTAATCTTAAATGTGAGTAATTTTTGGAATTTTAAGAAACAAACAATACTCTCAGCAGATTTTCAGTCATTATATCCTGAAAAGGGAAAGAACAAGGTTGCTAAGCGAATGCGGGAAATTTCAGGGAATATAGAAATCACGGGAAAAACCCAGAAAACTTGCGGAAAATGAGAAATTTTCATGAAAACAGGGAAAATGTAGGGGGAACTACAATTTCCACGGAATTCATTTAATTTTTATTTTTTAAAATGATGTTTCAGTAAAAAGTTAAATCTGTGGAAACTGCTTTTTTTGGGGTGAAAATTGCATCTTTTAGAAAAATTATGTACAAGTATTCCAGTTTCAATCTTTTTCCATCCTTGTGAGTGACAATTTTTTTTTTTTTTTTTTTTTTTTTTTTTTTCCGCACTTCTTTATTTAAATCGCCAGTGCCGTAGAATTAAAAATACAGTCGAACCTCCATATATCGAAGTAGCAAATTGCCGTAAAAGAATTCGATATATAGAAGCGATCTTAGTTTTATCATAACCATTCCTAAAACTTTAAAATTATAACTAATTTTCCTATACGAAACTCAATTTCTAATTTATATGCGAATCACACTAAATGAAAGTTAAAACTTAAAAAACTGATTTTCTTTCTGACAAATCGAGAGAAAATGTAAAAATTCGAAACGAATTTAAGAAACAGTAAAAAATTTCACTGAAACTATGAAAAATATTTATTATATAATTTATAAGCAGATTTAGGAGTGTGAAGCAGTCATCTCACAGAAGGAGAAAAGATCGCTAGGAAACTGGTTTTAGAACTGTTGCACTTTAACTTGGCACGCTGCCAAGAGAGCCTCAACATAAACAGAATACTTCGCAAACGAAATTCGAAAACGAGTTGGGGGAATTTAGAAATTCCAGAAACAAACAATAAACTTTTGTCCACCCCTCAACCGCTTCTACACGTGTTATATGCATATCTAACAATGATTATTTATTAGAAAGAAAAAAAAAGAAATTAGAAGAAAAAAATAAAATTGATCAAGAAACAAATATTAAGAGGTAGCCCCCTCCCTCCCTTCCAAAAAAGGAAAAATAAAATTTTCATATTGTTTCTTTTAAAATTTAGTTTATGTCAAAATCTACTTATACTATGATATACTAAAGTATTTTCATTTAGTGTACTGCCAATGCTTAAAGAAACATTAAATTTACGAAAAGACATTCCTGGAATCTTTTTTTTTTTTTTTTTTTTTTTTTTCCCGCAAGCAGATATTTTATGCGTATACCTATGATGATAACTGATATGAATTAGTCTAATTTCTAGTTGCAAGACTGAAGTGTTTCTTTTGTATGAAATTTAAATTCTACAAGAAATACTTTTATGTGCATCAGGTGTCAAAATATTCACATTTGAACAGGCTTTCGTTTAAAATGGGGGATTTTTTTAAAACTAATTTTGAAGTTTTTAAGTACATTGTTCCTTTAGTAGTTAAAATATAATTTCTAAAATTTCTTTTTAAAGCATTTTATAAAGATTGTTGTAGAATGAACTAGTCACATGTTGCAATTTCAGATTTGATGTGTGGGCGATTCTAAAAATGTGGGTACAAACACACATCCTAACTTAAAGTTATCTCAGAAAAAAAAGGATCTTATAACTGAATTTTTTTTCTTTTTTTTTTCTGTGAATTTTTAGTTCTGCTCAGAAACAAGAACTGGAATCATTTATTACAAAAGTTTGTTGTAAATATCCTTAAATTAAAAAATTTGTGCAGCAAACGGTTAATTTTGGACATCTCTAACGTTAACTGATGCTCTGCAACATCAAGAAAAAAAATTCTAGCACCTATATAAAAGTTTCATAATCAAAATATAGTATGCATATAATAAAATGATGATTTGTTTACTATTTCGGACAACATATGGCAGTAGCATGCTTAAAATATTAAAGTATCGCAACAAGAATCACATACACTGTTATAAATATAAGTTCAACCTTTCACCAAATAACCGGTGAAAACAGAGAGCTACAAGCAATGTCATAAGCCTTTAACCGCTTTTGTGGTTCATTTGAAAATTCCTGAAAAATTCTAACCCAGGTCGAACCGAATTATCGGAATTTTAGGTTCGATATACGAAAAGTCGAATTTTCGGTGAAACCAACCAAAACAATATGGCTGCCCACGCTGCTCGCTCGCGTAGGATAGAGGGGATTCCGTAAAGGTAAGAAAAGTGTTAATTTTTTCTCATTTTGAATCAATTAAGTCTATGAACAATGTATAATAGTTTTTGAATAAGTGAAAATATTAAGATATCCACACATATGCCATGGTGATGGGCATGGCCTAACCCTAATCATACGCGATCCACTGATGACACAAAATGAATCAATTATAATATTATTTTGGCAAATGGTCACGAATAACAGCTTGATAGTTTTTGAAATTGAAACGATATATATTTAAAATGGGTCGGCTAATAAATTATATTACATTACTGAATACTTCTGTTTGTCATGCTTCAACTCGTAATTGCGGGTACGTTAACCCTAATAATCGACGGTGTTGTTTACTTATACCGTAAGACCCCTTGGAAACTGTTTGTATTGTATTTGATTATTTTTGTCTGTTTGTATTGTATTTGATTATTTTGTTTACTTTTGTCTGTTTGTATTGTATTTGATTATTTTGTTTACTTTATATATAAGATTGTATACTTAAGTTTGTATTATCACAAATATTAGTGGCAGACTAATAACAAGCATGAAAGTTTTCAGTCTTTGACAACATCATTGATGCATTTGAGATGTAGTATTTAAATTAGGTTAATGAATTTAGTTATCCTGAATACAGTTTTATAATGAATATTAGTTAATTTAATAATGAACACATATAAAAGAATAACAGATAATGTGTGAAATGCATAATAATTTATTTGTTCTGTATGATTCTCAGCAAAGTTCAGTCTTTTTAGCCGTTTTGTGCTTTCATGCCTGTAATAAGGAGGGAGGGATATAGACTTAATAAGGGCAAGAGGGACAACTGCCCCCCTAAAATTCAAGAAAATTTAGATATCACTTGTTTGAAAACAGTATTTTCTATAATAGGAAACACCCCTTCCTTTTCCCCAATGTTGCATGCCCATTTACTCCCATGAGGAGGGCAGTCTGCCCTGTGCCCTGACTGTACCTAGAAGCAACATATTAAAAAAAATTCACGTAAGCCCTGTTACAGAAAGAACTTATACATTTTCAGCTAAAGACACTAAATCAATGACATTCGGTATGCAAAAAAAAGTAAATAGGAAACAAAACTAATTTATACAGTGCATGAAAATTTGGGCAATGTTTTCATAATTAGAACTAATAATAACAATAAATAGATAGTACTGCATTGCACATAGATCCGAATGTTATTTCTTTAAAAATTCATAACTTAAAAAGCCTTGCCAGTTTAAAATTTTGCAATCTTATAAAGCAGTAATAGGTGATTAAAATATAAAAAATCAAGGAAAACAAAAAGGGCAAGTTTTGAGATATTCAAGGCCAAGTCATAAATTGTCAATCAGCTGAAGCGTTGTCAGACAAAAGAGTAATTTTATGGCGTGATTAAATATTGCTTTTATGTTTTACGCTAGGGATGATCCGGATAATGATTTGCCGAATATCGGATATATCCGAAGGTCTTTTGACTGGCATATATGGATATCCGGCATTAGATATGCTTTTAATTATGGTGTATGTTTATTGCTTTTTTTAAATATAATCTTAGTAGCAGAATTATCTACATCAGTCTGCAATGCAGATTTAAAAATACAAAAATAGTCTGCAAGGTAATCTTCGTTGAAAAATAAAGGCTTATACAGCTACACGAAATCTAAAAAATATTCACCAGATGGTTTATTTTTTACAGTAATTTTTTAATCTCCCTGGCCTGAAAGACCAGGTGCACATCTTGCTGGGTCAAATATGAAACGGTAACCAGGAAAAAAAACAAACTCATTTTAAGTTTTCATAAATATGCAAAATGAATTAACTGCTATTTTTTAAAAATAAAATATGTGCGTAAACAAAAATTAGAGTTAGAAAATTGACATATATATCCATTTTATGGAAGTAAAATAGGATCTTTTACATTAATTTCTTTCTTCTCGGAGAGGGGGCGGTCGCCCCCTCTGCCCCCCCCCTGGGCGGATTAATGCAAGTTTGTCGGTGGGGGCAGTTAGAAAATTGACATATATATCCATTTTACGGAAGTAAAATAGGATCTTTTACATTAATTTCTTTTTTCACGGCGGGGGGGGGTCGCCCTCTCCGCCCCCCTTTAATCCGCCCTCGGTGTATAAATAAAACATTAAAGAGAGTTTTCTTATCTTGGTTTAATCTTATACCATACATTTGGTTAGAGAAAAAACCTCGATGTTGTTCAATCACTTACCGTACATTTGGTTAGATATAAAACCCTAATCTTGGTTCGAGCTTTAACCATATAGTAGGTTAGAGAAAAATTCTATATATTGGTTCAAGCTCTAACCATATAATTGGTTAGAGAAAAATCCTGTATATTGGTTCAAGCTTTAACCATACAGTCGGTTAGAGAAAAATCCTAGATCCTGGTTCAAGGTTTCACCGCAAAAATGGTGCTTGAGGAAGCACCACTAAAATGATTAATCCTAGCACCACATTTTTCAAAATATCGGTTGCAGCTAAATTCGCACCGGAATTTCGGTGAAACGTTGAACTATTTTTCTAACAGTGTAATGTGTTCTTGCGAATTCTGTTTGTCAAAAGTAACGATCGAAACAATGCTGTTTGGAAGCAAAAATAAATAATATATAATCATCTCAACTCATTTATGAGTCTTTAAAATAATTTTTTAAACGTTTCAAAGCATTTTCATAAAATTTTCCGCATTTTCTCTGCTGTAAATATACTTTTCTAAATTATTGAGCGAAGATGACCAAATCACGTAACGATCGAAACACTGATTTCTTTAATGTTTAATTTACTGTCACAGAGTTGCCAGTGTCCTAAAAATTTAAGAAACTCATTAATTACAATCTTATTTCTCCAATTCAACAGCTTTTATTCGTGTAATAGAGTGTATTTAGTTGAAATAATGGTTAACATCATTGATGAGCATGTCAAACACACGTGTACGGTCGAAACAAAATAGTGGCAGCTTCAATCTTACGAATTTTCGGACATAACTAATTAAAAAGTTCGTTTTATAAAGAGTATTAAAACCTCATTAACTTTATAAATTGACATTCAATGTTTTAAGTGTTTTATTTTGTTACGAATGCTGTTCTTTTCTCAGAAATATGTACTTCAGAAAATTATTTGAAGAATTCAAATTGCGTAAAATCGAAACACTAATAATTTTTTAAAAATAAATTTGTGAACAAGACATAACAATTTTTATTTAAAATTCATAGAGATAAACCCCAAAATTTTAAAATATTTTTTAAAAATTAAATCAAGACAGTTTTTATTTTATTTTTAAATAAAATGCATTAATAAACGCCATGATATTTTGTAGGGTTTCATAATTTAAAACATGATTTGTAATTAAGATGACCGTTAAATTTCTTTTAAATAGCAGCAATTTGTTTCTGTTTATTTTTCATTCTCTTAATTTATATCTTGATTCTTTAAAAGAAACTGCAAGTTCGATACTCTTATAATAATGAGTCAATGTGAGACTGAAATTATTTGTTTAAATGCATATAACATGTATAATTGAAATTAAATATGTGGTTTTGCTTTAAAATATTGTTTAAATGTGACTCATGAAAACTAATTTATCAAAAGACATAGCATACTTCCAAAAAAAAAAAAAAAAAAAAAAAAACAGAAAGAAAAAAGAAAATATTATACATTTGATTAGCAAAATGCAATATAGAGCCTATTTAATGCATTTTTAACCACTAGCATTTTTAATGCACATATCTTAAAAATTCAATGTTCAAACTCAGTAACCAAAAGATAACCCATGTCCAAAATCTGTAATCTACAGATCAAAGGTGTCCAAAATCTACAACCTACTGAGCAAAGATGTCAAAAATTTGTAACCTAATGATCTGACGATTAAATGTTGTAATTGGTAATTTTCCAGAACACTTGCTGTCTTTTTGTATACTCTATTCTAGGCTTATATACTGTAATGTAAAAAAGAAATTAGAGTAAAATTCCAAAATTTGAAAAATAGATTATGTTAATGTTTGGTAACCCACCTTTTTAGAATCACCCTTGCTTATAGGTATATGAAACAAAATATTTTGTATTTTATTTAAATATAGGCTAAAATGTTTACCTGTTGTTCACCTGACTTGATAAAATTTGCAATCAAAGTTTTTTTAGATGTTGCCAATTGTCAATTTTGACTCTACTATAAATTAATCATAGCACCACCAAGGGGATTCAAATCAAATTAGAATGATAAAAAGTTAAGTGCTCTCCTTAAAGCGTGCAATCGCTGTCAGTGGGCAATTATTCTCTGGTTCATGGGTTTATCCGTTGCCTCTATGGTTTATCCTACTTTTATATGATTTATTTGTGAATTGCCAACATGTAAAATTTAAATTCATATCAGGATAATCACAATACTTTCTTTATAGAAAAGATTTTTTTTCTTTTAATATACATACAGATTAGAAAATATTTGTATTCTTTAAAATCGTGGAAATTTTCTATTATGATTATCAGGGAATTTTAAAAGAAATTGCTAACAAAATCAAATCAGGGAAGTTCAAAGAAAATTGCTCTTGAAATCAGGGAAAATCGGGGAATTTTGTAGACTTCCTGAAGCAGTCTATGAGAGGTGGAATAGTATGTGGGCACTCTCTGTTTTTCAAATTTAACTAGACTGAGCATAGCAATCCCAGGTAGCATAAAGATGCTGCCTAACGTCTTACCGATATAGGCCAATATTTTAAAAGTCTCTGAATGTCGTACATCGAATTTACAGCATCTGCCGATATTGACAGATACAAAATAAAATTAGTCCTTTAAAAAAACATATTAAAGGGTTTCTTCCATTAGTTTATAATCTTATCATTCAGAAATATTATCCTAAAAATTAGTGCTATTTCGCTCGATCACGGTTTTTGGTGTAGACACGATTTGTCTACGCGCCGTATCACTTTTCAATTTTTTTGAATGTAAATGGTGATTCGCTTCCTACATTTATATAAATATATTTCAAGTATAGTTAGAAAACGCCTGGCGAATATTGCAAATAGCTTTAGTAGGCGATTTTAATATAGATTTTAATTCCGAAGAAGTGTTTTATAGAACAGAGAAAACAAATATGGTACACTCATAGATTATGATACACTTTCCAAATGGTATTTATAAAGGTGAAGTATAGTTTGATTATGCCTGGCGAAAATTGCTAAACAGTTTTGATAGGCGATTTTAATATAGATTTCTATTCCGAAGAAGTGTTTTATGGAACAACACTACTAGCAAGCTACCACCGGCCATGCAGCCAGCCGATGACGGCCCGAGCAAAATTGCTAGTAGGGAAGGAAGGAAAACACTGTACACTCAAGGAGTATGATGCCCATTCCAAACGGTATTTAAAATGTCTAAGCGATATAGTTGGAATATGCCTATAGTTCGAATATGCCGGGAGAAGATTGTAAAACAGTTTTAGCAGTGGCGGCTCGTGGGATACAGCAAGTACAGCCGGGCTGCACTCGAAATTATCAGCACATACTTTAAAATAATTTATTCTACTAACTTTCCTAAATTCAGATTAGAATTGTGGAATTCCTACGGTAAATTAAAAAAATCTCCGAAAAAAAACAAACAAAAAAACGTATTGTGGCCGGATCGCTCATTCAGAAAAAAAGCACTTTACGCACAAACGCACTTTAATCTTCCCGCAATTCAAGTGGGAAAATCTTTGGTTCAGCCCAGAGCGCTGAAAAGAAAATTGGCAGCACCGTTGCCATGACAACGACTACGTAAGCAGCCTCTCCGGCATAGGGAGTATGCAGCTGATACAGCCGATGAAAGATTTTTTAACGACGGCTGAACTTGAGAACTGGACTAACTGATTGGCTCGAACGAGAAGTGAGGGAGGGGGTAACGAGAATATTTGTTTGGAAAACTCTCGACTTCATATTGCTGAATTTGTCAAGAAGGTAAGCCTGAATAGACGCTTATGAATGGACAGTTACCCATCAAAGCAGTATTGTTTTTAAGTAAGCAAGAACTGGCATTTAGAGGACATGGCGAGCGAGAAAATTCTTTAAATATGGGAAATTTTAAAGAGCTTTTAAAATTATTGATATCTGAATTAAAACAACGCCTTTTTATGGGGACATCACTGACCGATTCGCATGTTTAAAAGAAAGGAGGATTGATTTGACTTATAAAAAATAAGTAAGTTTTCTTTTTCTTTTCTTCTCAAGTTATCGTTACAAAAGAAAATTCTAAGGAAACTTCGAATCAGACACGGATTAATGCAATTTTGAGGATAAGAGCGTCTGGTTGAAATTTATGTCCATTTTATTGAAGTAAAATAGGATCTCTTACATATTTTATGTAATTTTTTTTTCCTCGGTGAGGGCTTAATCCGCCAGCTTTCGAATTCAGCAACAAAGATTTTCCAATCCTGTCCAATCAAGGGGGGGGGGGGGGCTCATATGCTTCCGGTTGCACTAACAGTTTTGACCACGGGCCGCCACTGAGTTTTAGTAGGCGATTTTAAGATAGATTTCGATTCCAAAAATGTATTTTATGGTACAAGAAAGAGTTGATTCCTATTTTAACGCCCCCACTCTCGCCAACCTAAAAATTCCCGCACTTTGGCGAGCTTTGCAGTCATGGGTCTCTAGGAGTTATGCACAAGTTTCAACGCTCCCAGAAGAACTACATGAAAACTGAAGTAAACAAATTACCGATAAACGCACCAGTTAAGGAATTTTAAGACACTTAATTATTAAAACTACATTGACTGGCAACCCAAAATAAATAACAATGTAACGAAATGCTGCACTTACATGTTGTTCCAAATCGCCCTTTTAATTCTAAATTACGATTGCCACATAAATACAAAAAATCGTCAGGGTAACTGCATATGTTTAATTATCGCCACCTTGGCGAGAGTCGGGGCGTTAAAGTAGGAATCAACCCAAGAATGACAAACACGGCACACTCATTGATTATAATACACATTCGAAGCAATATTTAAAACGGTGAAGTATAGTTGTAATATACTTGGCGAAGATTGTAAAATAGTTTTAGTAGACGATTTTAAGATAGATTTCGATTAAAAAGATGGGTTTTATGAAACAAGGAAGAAAAATAAAGCACACTAATGAATAATGATACACTTTCCAACTTAATAAGGAAGAAAAATAGGGACGACGCATAAATTATGATATGCTTTTACTATATAAAACTTTAGTGCGTGTTTAAAATCTGAAAGTGTTTCAGACTTTCTTCCCTTTTTTTTTTTTTTTTTTTTTTTTTTTTTTTTTTAAATCTAGCCCTTTTTTAAGAGATAAACTTTTTAATATTATGTTGTGAACTTTGGTTAATATTAGCGAATATTTTAGAAATGCTATTACGTTTACAATGTTCAGCAATATTTATTCATATAGTTAAAAAGGATATTGTAATCACGAGATTCAGCGATATCTGCCAATTTTCGTAAAATAATATTTTATAACATTCAGCAATATCTGTTCACAATCATAAAAACATCATTTCGGAAACATAAATGCAGGGGCGGATCCAGAGAAACCATCTGGGGGGGGCTCCGTTTATCATTAGGATGATACATTGATTTCCCAATACTTTTCCTCCCAGTGCATAATTAGACATGGTATATCACAACTGAATAAGTATTTTGTCTGCTAAGAACCGTCGAAAGAAAACTTGGAAGGGGGGGCACAGCTATCGTGCGCCCTATACCGATCAAGTTAAGGCCGATGCTCATAAGCCACGTGTTTTATGCGCTTCAAAGGACGACGGGACTGATACGGGGAAAAAATTTCCGTTGCTCTCTCCATTGTGTGGGGGGACAGGGTTTTCAGTTTAGCACATTAATCTTTTGTTGGTAAATACCGACTGGTCATCCCTGCAGTGACGACAAGACGTGGATAATCAGCAACGAGACCTTTATTCATGTCGTTGTTCGCGGGTCCTACCCATTAACATTTTGTGTGTACAGAGTATAGTTGCAGAACGCATTATTGAACCCATTTCACAGACACCGTGCAATATACAGTGTTCACAGCATGCATTTTCGCATTTTAGGATGGCATTAAGTTTTCCAGATTAAGTAATTCCCATCTTTTTCTGTGAGGACTGTAGTAAACCAACCTCAATTGCTATTTACAGCTATTATCACTATTACCTGCTATTTACAATTTGAGTTTTCTTTTTAAAACCAGACCAGCTATACATTGCCAGGTACTCGCTTTGTCTGACATCTTAGAATATTTTTTACTTTTCTAATGAGGATTTATACCGATACATCTGGGTAATATGGACAGCTTATGAGAGCAGTTGAAAGAATGAAAGTTGTACAAATTGCGGAGGGTTGGATTGTTCGTCTATGCTTCAGCTTCAGCATCATTTAAGGCCGATGCTGATTGCCGCTGCGTCTAACGTGACTGCAGTATGTAAGAGGGCATTCTCGTCGCGAATTTTACGACCTTTTAAAGTACAATTCGGGGTTTACCGATCAAAGATTTCTGCACTAAACCGCAAACTCCGTCCCTTATAAAATGGAGAGAGCAACGGAAGATTTTCCCCCGTATCAGTGTGCCGTCATCCATTCAAATACGGTGGAACCTGCTAAAGTGATCACCTTGGTAAAGAGAACGTCTGTCTATAGTGACAACTTTAATGCAATTTCACTTTACAACCATCACACTTTACCACCTTTCTAAGGTGACCGTCTTTATAAGGCCACCAGTTTTGTTCTTCCCAAGGGTAGTCCCATTAGACAGGTTCCACTGTACAAATAAAACTGGGAACTGTGCTCCAGCCCCTGATTTTTGTAAATAGAGAAATTGTGTTTAGTCCACAAGGATTCAATAAGTATTGGTGTAAATATTCTTGGTATATACAAAGGCGACCATATTTCTAAACAGTAATTTGGGGACAAATCAAGCATTGTCCTCGAATCTAAACAAAACTTGGGGACACTAGAAAATATTTTCGAGGGCACAACATATTACCATGTACACCTTCCAAAAGAGTATTCAAGTAAGAGATAAATTCCCTATTTTAGATTTGTGAATAATAATTGAGTTTTTGATAAACGTAAAACGTGACAGAAATATGGAAAGTCATATTTACACATAGCCTAATTCATATTCTATGATAAATAATTTTTTATATATGAAACCAACGTAGGAAATTTTTACTCGAATACTTTTTTTGAAGGGTGTATACCAGTATACCCATACTTTAAATCTTGACTGACTTGGATACTTAAAAATGAACTCTAATAGCTCTTTATATCAATTGTGTATTCTTATTTCTAATAAATTAATGGAAGTATTTCATTCATTTATAAATATTTATTTAAACCAGAAGTATGAAAGGAACATCATGCTGAAATATTGCAATTTATTCAAAATTTAACACTTGGAATAGTATTTGTATTTTTCAGAAGACATTGCTTTATACATTGGATCATTTTGTGATAATTTTTCATGAAACTTTGTACACCCTCTAAAAGAAGTATTCGAGTGCAAGAAAATTTTCGTACGTCAATTTCAAGCATTGTTCTTCATGAAAAGGGATTCATCATTAACAAGACTGAAATGGGAAATTTGGCTCATAGTCGCATACTTTATTGAATGTCTGTACACCATACACACACAATGACAACAAACGCATTCAGAGATCGAATTTCATTGTTTCTCTGAGTAGATGGCGCCTTTAGTTGATTTATTTTTCTTCAGTTTTTTCTGAAAGAAATAAACTAAACGGAAACTTTCAGGTAAAAAAAGTACAAATCTTTAAATTTGGGGACAAAGTATTTTTGGGGACAAACTGAAAAAAAGATCTATATTTGGGGACTGTCCTCGAATTTCGAGGACGTATGGTCACCTTAGTATATACATACATATACATATATAGTTGGCTCTCTGTTTAACGGCTTTCAAGGAACCGTCAAAATATGAAAAATCGTCCTTAAATAGAGATCTTCCATAAAATGAATTTGTAAAAGAATAACATTTCCCTTTATACTTTAGAAGGTGCCTAGTTCAAAACCAATTCGCGTCCGCCGACCTAACTGTTCGGAGTTTTCCGTGCTTAACTCCGAAACTTAAGAATAAATAAGGGTTAGGACCCCTTAGAAAGACTCCCACGAAGTGCACCCTTCCCATCGGCTTAGATTCCATGTGCAGATAATTGGCCGCAATCCCACACCACCAACACCAACCCTTTACACTTTACATTCTTAGGACTGTGAATATTTTTCTTGATATATTGGCGTGTTTAAAGATGTTACTTTTATTATCCACAAAATATTATTTTAAGTTACCTTAAAAAAAGGTAGTAAAAACAAGCAATACAATAAAATTAGGTTTCAAGAAAATCAAAATGAGTCAGTTGTTTCATTTTTCGCCTTCCCATTATTCTTTCTTCCAGATTTTCTCAAATGTGAAATGCGTCAGCTTCCATTTTATGAGTTTTTCTAGCTAACCAGCCGAAGCCTGAAAATTTTGCTTTCCAAATTTTTCTGTTAGAATAACAGCAGTGCAGTAATTGCTTGATTTTATTTTAATTTGGTAATACAAACAATTATCTACATGAGGGATCTAGGCGAGTACGGGGTGCCCTACGTGGGGGTTTTTCTAAGGGGTCTTAATCCGTATTTATGAGAAGTTTCGGAGAAAACTGCGTAAGACTCCGAACGGCTAGATTGACGGACGCGACCTGAGTTTGAACAAGGCACTTTTCTTCTCCCAGTTGCGAGCGCTATGCTCTCAGCCACTCGTCGGGCCTCCAGAAATTGGAGTTATGTGTTATGTGGCAAGCCTATACTAGAGGAATCTGCATTCTGGGGCGGTTGCCTTGGTCGCAGGATTTTTTTCAGAGGTTCTAATGCGTATTCACGTTAAATCTGGAGAAAACCATCTGGAAAAACTCCAGATTTTGATTTTGAAGCCACATGACTGCCAACTTGGTCGGCAGACTCGACCTTGAAGCCTTTTGCGGCAGCTGTGGAGTTTATTTAAGATTAAATAAACATATTTTAAAAAAGACAATTTTCGGCAACAACGCGACTGGGCTTATCCCCCGCAGGAGCGCCAGTATATAATGGTCCCTTGCACACAATGTGGACAGTCTCAGTTGGTTGTTTACATGTGACAGACTTAAAAGTGTTTGGATAGTTCTACTAAGGTTGCAAATGTTTGTTTTATCTTTGTTTTCAGTGTTTTGGATTTGAGGACTTGCCTTACCCAGGCCTCCGTGTGCCATGTTGGGGGTCTTTTTAGGTGATTGGACGATGTTAGCGGGCAGTCTAGGATGCAGTACCAGAGGGAACCCTCAGTTCCGCAGTCACAAATCCCTGTTGTGTGCCGATGGAAGCGGTACAGGTATGCGGGGAAGGGTCCATGACCGGCAAGGAAGCTTGTTATTACCCATCTGAGTGGCAGTTGGGGCTGTGAGACTTTAGGCAGAAGCTCAAAGGTGTGGCGGCCCTTATTACTGGAGTCCCACTGCACCTGCCATTCTTTCTTCAGGTAGACATAGTTAGATCGACAGCCGCGCAGTAGGCCCAAACGCGGGACCTTCACTCTTCAGCCGTCTGCCATGTCGAGTATCTTATCCACTCGGCCATGGTGGGGCCCAGAAATTTGAATGTTAGATGCTCTTGCGTCATGCAACCATTTGCATGCAGAAGCGCCTCGGCAATCTCTTCCAATCGGCCACGTTGGCTTTTCGGCCGTTTGGATTTGGATCCCGAACTAAATTTTTGTGCTGCTTCAAGGATTTTCTCTTTGCTTTTAAAATACCTTTGAGAATACACTCAGGTAGTTGAAATTATCTTGCAAATTGCACTTTTGACATTCCCCGACACTTTTTTCGTACTCTTAAAATTTTTTTCGTCTGTTCCTGTAGCATAAGATGAAAAAAAAAAAAGTAATCGTTGCTAAAGATCGAGAAGCGACATAATCTTTGAATAGAAATTTTTTGCGTTGGGGGGGGCGGGACTTTGAACTATCGTCTTTGGAAAGAGATCGTCGTTAAACAGAGCGTCAACTGTATACACACTTCTACTTTTTAAAATTTCAGTTCATGTGAAAATTTACAATTTTTTTTAACTTCGCTAATCCATAGCGCATTTCTAGCTCTGGGGGGGGGGCTCGAGCCCCCAGAACCCCCCCTGCGGATCCGCCACTGCATAAATGCATAACTTAAATACAGCTTTGAGGTGTAAAATGTATTACAAATCTCTAAGCATACATACCTTTTCAATTTATGACAATTCCAAATAGTTAAAGAGGTGGTTCAACAATATTTTATTCTCACCAGCTGATCCAAAAATTTTCTTTTCGATGAGGAAGGACTCCACAGCAAAGGCAGCACGGTCCATTTTTTAAAATCAGAACTGTAGCTCTTTTTTTTTTTTCAGCAAAATAACAGGCGTGTAGCAGAATTGATATTATATCTGCTCCACATGCCTGCTATTCAGCTAGTAAAAGTTAATTGTACGATAAGCTTCTGCAAAAGAAATTTAATGACATACATGTAGCTAAGAGTAATGTGAATAACCATTTATCTAGCTATCACTTTGTATATACTGCAGAAAACAAAGATTTTACTGTAAATGACATACAACTACCCATTATTAACTAAATATAATATTAAAAGATACTTATACAAAACAATACCGGATATAGTACAATAAAACACAAGAAATTAAGTAGTAACACAAAAAAATAAAACAAGAGTAATGTAAAGATAATTGTTTTAATTCCACTAGTCATTTTTATTAGTTATGCTAAGAAATACTAATATAACATACCTGATTGGAATCGGCTGTACTGAGGGCCGCTCCTAGGGTGGATTGCGCCTTTGTGCAACTACTTTTTTGGCGCCCCTCCCCCGTCTCCTAAAATTAAGATTTGTTTTAAATTTTCATATAAATGTATAGTTAAAATTTCCGTATATATGCCTATAACGTAAGTAACATTTGCTTATACTATCAATAAATAGAAAACAAAAACAAATATTCGTAGCATTACATGTAACATGTTACCTATCACATTAAAATTATCAAGTACTTAAAAAAGAAGCACATTAAAATTAAATAAATTTTTCACTAATATCATAAAAAACTGGTGTTAAAACTAAATTTTTGTTTTTCGTGCTTTCATTGCAACAAAATTCTTAATTAAGTTTTTTTATATCTAATTTATTCAAAATTTCGTTTTCAATCGAAGTCTTTGATAAGTCTGTAAGTCGTTCTTCAGACATAGTTGAGCGTAAATAGTTTTTTATTATTTTTAATTTCGAAAAAATTCTTTCCCCTGAGGCTACAGATTCTGGTAACGTCAAATAAATTCTCAGTACCACAGTGACATTTGGTAAGGTTTCTGTTAAAACATGCTTATATAAATAATCAAGTACATAAGTTGGAGTCATATTTTCTTTAATATCGTTGAAGCAATTTCAGTTCTTCAAACAAGGTTTTCACATCAATATCGTTTTCAGAATTTTTTTCGTCACAGATGCAAACTCTGACAAATATTTAATAAATCTTCAAATTCATTAAGCTTATTTATATTGTGAATGAGTTTAAAATCGTCATTGTATACTTTGATCAATAGGAACCTTTCTGTAATTGATGCAATTGCGGTATCTAAAATTGTGAAAAAGAAATTCACTTTAAAATTTTCTTTTCCATCGTTAATAGTTTCATCTGGTGCTTCATATTCAAACATTCTTTTCCTATTTCTTCTTCGAATTTCGGGAAAAGAGCTTTCAACATTTAGGTCAGTTGCTATTTTCATTGAAGACGATATGAAATTTTCAAACATTTCATCACTCCGTTGTTCTTTGAAATACTGTAAAATAGAATCAAGACTTTGTATGACGGTTTGAATGCAATATGTGGGATCTTGCGTCATCTTGCTTATTACATTAATATGGCTTAAAATTTCGTACCATATGTTAATTGAACAAATAAATTTAAATGAAAATAATTTCGTTATTAAATTATCTGCTTGTACCCTACTTTCGATGTCTTTGGAGTTATCTTCCGCTATCTCTAAAAGAGCTTGTTAAATTTCTTTGAGGTTATTCTTAAGAGGTTTAATTGCCTCTATTCTACTTTCCCATCTAGTTGTGAACAGTGGCTTTAAATTTAAATTTCTAACATATTTTGATTATAGCCCATCGTTTAACAAAGCTTGAAAAATAATTACTATACAGTTCTTATATTACGCTAAAAAAGTTTACTGTTTCAAATGTCACTTTGTCTGCATCATTAACAACCAGGTTTAATGTATGGGCAGCTAATGGAATAAAAAAAGCCCGTGGATTTATTTCTTTGTTTTTGTTGTAGTCCTTTATGCTTTCCTTTCATATTTGCACCGTTGTCATAGGCTTGGCCCCTTAAATCTAAAATATTGATGTTCAGTGAATTAAGGTATGTCTGTATGAAATCACATAAACCTTGACCAGTACTATTAGTAAAACTATATGTGATCCAGTAATGAAAGCAGCTTTGCAATAATTTGAGGTAGGTAGACTGGGAAGTTCCATGAAAAAAACTGTGTCTGTAAATTTTGAATGTGCCTTGTATACATGAACTTATATCTCTAACAGGTTTGCGCCTTCTAGGCCTGTCCTTTGTAAAGTGTTCTTTCCAGTTTACACATTTTACTTCGCCCCCCCCCTCGCCCAATAGAAAAAAAAAATGGTGCAGAACTTCATTTCATTAAAATAAAATAATTCATGCTCAGAGCCCATGATCTTCGGCAGAATAATTTCCAAGGAGGATGGTATTCAAATCCAGGTATGGCAAAAGGGGCACATGCCCCGGACGCCGGGAGCACGAAAATTGTAAGAAGAGGGTGTAAAATTGAGGTTTGTCCCGTTTGACACAATCTCCAGTTGCGACACTGGTCGAGAATAATATAGAAAACAGTCTTTTTCAGGGATAAAAACTAGGAGAGTAGATAGGTGGTTTTGCATCTCTGGCAGAACACTCCAAATTGCGCCCCCTTCCACTACTTCTTGAACAACTTCAATAATAAATTTTAATTCCCTCATAATTATTGTACTTAACAAAATCCTACCTATTCTTCTTACAGATGTGCTATTTTGAAAAAAAGCAAATAAAACATAAAACAGTGAAACTCTGCCTACAATTTTTGTGATCCAGCTGATCTTGTGTCGCTAAGGGTGGCCCTAGGGTACGTGTCGACCCCCTGCAAAAGTAAAAAAGGCGCCCCGTTTTATTCTCTTGATCAAGTTCTTCTCCCGTTTTTGAGTTCGAAATGGTGTCCCTTCGAATATGGCGCCCGATACTATGCTTACCTCGCTTACCGTGTCGGGCCGCCCCTGAGTCCCGCCAAACCTTTAGCTACGGCCCTGCTAAAAATAATTCTTTATAGGACTTAAAGTCCCACTTTTGGTGATATGAAAACAGAATCACTAAAATCGCACCTTAACAATATTAGCTTCATTTACAAAATTTCTTGTCTGTCTTGCCTCCGTTTGGCGCCCCTAGCACCAAGGCGCCCTTGTGCGACGCACAACCTGCACAACCGTAAGGGGCGGCCCTGGCTGTACTAAATAAACATTGAATTCACCGATGTGTGCATTGTTTACATTCGTCAGCCGGCGATTTCAACATGGGCTTTCGAAGTACTAATGATATTTATAATGATTCGAAGAACTTGAAATAATGCAACTGGTACAATGTATCGTGCCGTAACAGAAAATATCTCTTAAAAGTATTTTATAAATATTGACTCTCTAAAGCAATGACATGTTTTGTTTACATTGCAAAATTCCAGACTTACCTTAGACAGTGACGAATTAGATTTGGATGAAGTGGACTTCAAATGTCGATATCGTTTAAACAAAAGTACTATGGAAACACTGGAAACACTGATAGAAATTTTGGAAGAAAGACTACACTAGATCAAGGTGTAAATTATATTTTTTCATAAGAACTCCAGATTTTTTTAAAAATTTAAATCAGATTGTTTACAATTTTAATTTTGTGTGATATAAACAACAAACCAAATCAAACAATGTTGAATACTGTCAATAATAATTTCAAAGTAAATTAATTTCTTAATTAAATTATTAATTATTGAAATAATTCTTAATAATTTCAAAACATAAACAAGCAATAGCAAAGTAATTTCAAACTGAAAATCAGAAAAGATAATTTTGTTTTATCTACATTTACGTTTAGTTGCATATTTAATATATGTCTATGATAATTATGTTGCACTAAAGTGATTGTAGAATATTTCTATCTATATTAAAATATTCTTTTTATAATTCAAATGCTTCATTTCTTACTACATAACAATTTACTATGTCTCAAAATAAATCGCTTAACTTGTTATATTTACTTTATAAATTTTTTAATAAAATTATAAGAGGTGAAAGAAATATTAAGAAATTAAATATTGCTCGGATTACGCACTCTCTCTCAAATTATCACGTACTTTTAAGGGGTTAGGGGTAGTCAGAATTTTCAAAAAATTGATTTTTTTTTTTTTTTTTCATTTTCTTAAAGTATAGTATCTTAAAAATATTCTCTGAAAGTTTGAAGTGAATCCGACAAATATTTTTCGAGTTATTTAGCGAAGAATAAAAGGCTCTCGAGCGGTCTAATATTTCCGAGAACAATTAGCTAGCGGCATAATTCTCCCTTACCTCCTGAAGTTTTAAAAGCAATCAAGCCTATTTATGAAGATCTTAGTAATGAAAATTTACTTTCAAGATGTGTAGGTGGATTTAATCAAAATAATAATGAGAGCTTCAACCAACTAGTGTGGAAAATATGCCCAAAAACTATCAATACTAGTTTTACCATTGTTCAAATTGCTGCATACGTAGCTATGAGTATATTTAATGAAGGGACAAAGTCATTATTAGTAATAATGAACACACTGGGACTTAGTTGTGGGCCTAATTCGCATCGGTATACTGAAAAAACCGATAGTGCACGTGTAAAAGTAGCTGATCAGCGCGCTAACGACAACACTCGCGAAGGTAGAATGAGACGTAGACAGCAACAAATTGATGTTTTAGAAAGTTCTACAACGGCTCTTATATGAAGAACTCTTATATGGTCTAGGAATAGATGACTCAGTGTAAGTATTGAAATTATTCGTATAACTGTACATCAATCGACTGTAAAACTTTGAATGCGTTTTTCTCAAAATTATGTTTTTTGAACTGGTGACCACTGTAACTCAAAAACCGCTCGATAGATTTGAATGAAACTTATACAGCTTTTAGAAAACATAAAAAGCTAGTGCCTGATCGAAGGATTTTTTTTTTAAACTTCGATTTTTTATAAACAATTAATTGTTGGTTTTTCCCGAAAATCTGCAAAAAAATTTCCAGAGACCGCCATTTTGTTAATTTTGAAAAAAAAAAAAAAGTTTCGATCAGGCACAAGATTATCTATCCATAAAAATAATCTTTTTTGTTTCATTGATTTTAGATGAATTTCCAAGGAGCTGTAATGGTCACCGCAAGGACCCATTATTAAAACCAACTTAGACCGCCATAACTTGTAAAATAATAATAATAATTTTTTTTTTTAAATTTAAGTGAAGTAATGTTAAAGTATGATGAAATGATACTATGTTTTTACTTATGTGAAATAAACTTAATTACTAGTAAAAAGAAATTAATAAAAAATGGGATTTTTTCACGCCTCTGACTACCCCTATCAATTGAAATCAATGTACAATGGGGCAAAGCTTATTTGCACCCTTTCTGGCAACCCTATACGCCTCGTGATTGGCTCATTCGGAATTCCCTTATTTACCTGGTCTGCCAGAATGGAAAATGAATCGCGGGGTGTACATAAGGTTTTACGCCAACAGGAAGTTCTTATATGGACCCTTTTGTTGTTTGTTTACATATCCTTATTTGAACCATGTTTGAACCACTGTCGCGTAAGATGATAATAAAAAACAGTGAGATTTACCTAATTTTTAATTAAAGATGTTCAGAATAAGAAATAATTTTGTTTTGTTTATAAAAGTTATTTATGCTGTTGTAATTTTATTCACTTTAATATATTATATTTTAAAAGAATAAAAAAATGATTTAAAAACTTCTATAATAGCTATTGTTTACTTTGATTTCATGTTCTAATCTACGTTTGCTTAAACTTCAAGCGTATTAATCAAATTGTTGCAATCTTATTTTTTTAATTATTATTATCTATTTTTAATATGCATCGTTCAAATACTAAACGTTTATAATCCGTTATCTTGCCAACCATTTATCAAGTAAAATCCTGTTTTTAACGAAAAAATATTTATCGATATTTTATTGTGTAAACGTCATTACTAATTATATTAGGTGAGAAATCTTGATATGAATTGTACACTGGAAGTAACAAGCATACTTTTGGTTTACTTTTTGAATACTCTTACTGAGCTTAACTAGCAGTGAAAATTGTCTTTTCATTTAGTCTATCTTTCCCTTAATTTAAATTTATCTAATATTTTAAACAATTGTCAATCTTAATTGTGTAGCGACAAAATTTGTACTGTTTTTTTTTCTTTTCCCATTAAATTAAAGTTGCTATTGTTGTTTCTGTTTATTTTATTGTAAAATAGTTTGTATTTAAATATGTGCAATCAATTAATATTTAGAAAAATAAAGCCTTATAATCAGAAAAAAATCCTTACATTGTTTACATCCATCAGGGTTATTTTATTGTTAAAAAGATAGGAGCATTATGTGTTTTATAAGAAAGTGCTTACTCTTAACATTTAAATTACGAAATTTTTTCTAATTCTATTTAGTACATTGTACACTTTATTGTACATTGATAATTAAAGGTCCTGAACTTAATTTTATTTATGTAAATGACTGAAATTACTATGTTATTGCTGTTGTTTTAAGCCTTTTCAGTTTAGGTATTTAGATTAAACCAAAATGAAACTTAATGTTTGCTTCTAGAACATGTTTAGCCATACTTTAGTTTGGAAATTTTTGAAAAACTGCAGAACATTATTTATATAATTATATTTACAATTATTATATATACATATACATTAAATTTCTAAATTTGTATCATGTAAAAAAAATGGTATTAAACCAATTATTCTTAATGAGCACAACTTATGTGTTAGCATAATTGTTATTTTTTAATATAATCAATTTTAATTATACATTTAGTTATGCCAAATGTAAATATACTGCATAAGTTATCATATTGTTCTATTTCTTTTATGGATTAGTTTTTGACAGTTTAAACTAGTTTTTGATGCTTGTCATGTCAAAAACCCAACTCCAGCTTTTTGTATATATGTGTTTATGTCATAGGCTCACCCACGGAGGGGGCTATGGGGGCTAAAGCCCCTCTAAACCTGGAGCATTAGATACAAAAAGCTTTAAAAATTGAAATTTGTCTCTAATGAGTTAAAATACTTTATTTTAAAAATTGTCCTCAAATTATTTCTAATGTTTTTGTGGGGGAGGGGATTAATTAAAAGTGGGAATGATGGTTTTTAAATAAATACTTACAGTTAATGTGTGAAATAAAGTTAAACTTGGGCACAATGCCTCTTAAAAGTTGAATAATTATTTATGACTCTAATAAGTTATGTTGATAGTGGGCTTGTGTTGTATGGGCAAGCTCTCATGCTTTAACATTATAAGCAGTGGTATATACAAGGGGGGGGGGAGTCAAACCCTCCCCGTTGTCAAAGTTTTTTTTAACAAAATGTCCATAAATTTTGAGTTTTTAGCTTAAATATTATGCATTTTAACACAAAGTTATGTCTACAACCATGGGTGCCTGGATGGAGGTGCACTTGCACCCCCCCTCCCCCTTGAGTTTCAAAAAAGTATAATTAACCTGAAAATATAAGTAATTTGTTTTACCCTTAGTGCAGTAAAAAAAAAAGAGCCTGAATGTGTGTGTGATATTTTGTATTCTACGTATAACTGTCGCATTAAATCAGCTGTTTAGACCTGTGTTTGTGGCTTAATATTTTCTACCATTGTACATAAATTTTAAAATTTTTAGAAGTCATCCACATTTTTATTTTGGGATAATGTTGGCGCGCGCACATGAGTCCTCATAATGTATTGACTAACACTTACAGTCGTAGTAGTGTTAAATGCCTCACGGCATGTGCTCACAATTAGAACAAAATATTTTGAAATAGTCACAATAATATTATAGGTAGGCGGGACCGGGCTTGTCTCGAACTATCGAAATCATTCCATTAACAAACAGATAAACGGAAATAAAGCAATTTTTGTGATTTGAGTGCATATTTAAATGAAAAATGTAGTTACATATTCTCACATTACTGATTAGAGCAGGTTAATAATATCGGAAAATAATAGTCAATTGTTTTGTGTTGACTCGTTTCTGTACAGCAATATCGCACTATTGCCAGAGCAGCATGTCAACACTGCACAAAATGTCTATGAGGACATCTACAGAAAAAAATAGACCCGCTTTTTTTTGGGAGATGTATTTCTGATAGGGCTTCCGGGTGCAGCAAGTATTTGAAATTTTGTCCCGCAATTAAAAAAAATTGCCCGTTTTATATATGTTGGTCATTATTTGGGAGCTAAACTGATTTTTTCACTAAGATGTATGGAAAAGTAGAACAATCGAGACTCGAACTATCGACACTCTACTGTGAATATGATAAAATGCAATTATTTTAGGACTTAACGCTTAAAGTTTAACATTTCTTTTTAACATTATAGAGTTAATTTTTCAGAGATTTAAACTCAAAAAGTATTAGATGAAAATTTGTATTTTGAGTTTTTTGACATGGCCATTTTTCAAATATTAAGTGAAGGCATCACTGCGTCACTTTTGAAACTTGGGCTCTATTTTAATATTTGGATGTCCTTGCCAAGTGCACTTAAGACAAACCTGCACATGGGGTATCTGTCATGGAAGGGGGTGGGGTTGCCTTGGGCAGAAGACTTTCTAAGGGGTTCTAACGCGTATTCACATAACATGTAGAGAAAACCGCTAAAACTCAAAACCTTTAGATTGGCAACTGTGCAACAGGCCAGAACTATTGATCTTCACATTTCAGCCATCTACCATTTTCAGCACTGTACATGGCGGGGACCCCTAAGCCAAAAAATTGCTATATACATCAATGCTAGAGAAAATACATTTCGCTTCAGTTTTTCTGGAAAAATTCGTCTGTTCAAATATAAAACAATGTTATCAAAATAGCATATAATTTAAATAATTAACTATTAATATACTTAAATTGAGGTATTAATAGTTTAAGATTTTGTACTTTTCAGCTGTGACAAAATAACTATGACAATGTTTATTTTACATATTGATGCTACATTTTCCAGTCAAGATTCTTCTTCCTTCAAATGCCAAATAGTCTAATTTTTTATATGTATGTATACAGGGTGCCCTGAAGGTAGTTAAAATACATACAAAGAAGCATTTTTCTGCATTGCAACGTTTGGTCGCAAATGAAAAATGTAGATAGTTTCAGCAGGATATGGCTCCAGCCTATTTCGTAAATATAATGTGCGTAATTACCCCATTGTCATCTTTGACATCAGGTCAATTGGACAAGTTGAACTAGTCACTTGGCCAGCACCTTCATGAGATTAATCAAGTATCGAATTTTGCTTTTGGGGACACCTCAAGGCACTCGTTTACGAGACTCCAGTTGACACAAATGAGGGTCTCATTGCAAAGCTTTAGTAACTGCTGCAACCATTTGTGGAATAGCTGGCATCTCCGAAAGAGTACACCAATCACTTTCTAGACGCTACCAGCACATTGAGCATTTGCAGTAGAGCTTTTTCATTTGCTATATTTCCATTTACACTTTTTATTTCTAACCCCACACTGCTAATCTTCTATACAAAAAATGCTTCTTTATATGCATTTTAGTCTTAAATTTTGGCCTATGAATTCAGGAACACCCTGAATTCATAGGCCAGTTTATCTCTCACCCCCTTTATTGAAAATTGTCCCAAAAATGCAACATAAAAGTTGTTGATTATTTTACATATATTTAATTCTATTAGTTCACAAAAGCTTTAATCTACTGTTACAATATTTCATAAGCTGTAGAATATGCATCACATGTATTTTTGTATAAATAGGTTACAATCATAAAAATTTCAACAGCTTAAGAAAATTGTTGAGTATTGAATTGTTTATTTTTTTTATTGTGCAATGTCTTATCTTCCTGAATTCTGTATCCCTCAATAAACATTTATCTACTTAACTGTAACTGTGCTCGCACACATATACTTTTTACTTCTATACTTTTTTCCTTCTTGGTGTTACCTTGTTATGTGATGTGCCTGTTTCTTCTTTTCTAATTTAATAAAGTAAGTGTTATGTTAAAATTCCACACTTACTATGTTTGTACCATAACTCTGCTAACATTTCTAAAAGGTTATGGACACCAGATGGATTGATTTATTTATTTGCTGATTTTTAATGTTCGTTTCAAGGCTGCATCTGCATCATTCATCCTCAAAATGGCAGCTGTAACTTGGTGAATTGAAATGCTGAATAAAGATAATTACAAAACATAGAAACATAAAACATGGACTCATAAAATTAAGGATGCTTCAAGAATAACTTGTAAAAGGTGTAAACGCACTGGGCTGGCGAATGTGAAAGTGGAAAAAAGAATAATTTTAAACATAAGCCTAACAGCCTGGAATTCTTATCCACTCTGGATGACTCGCCAATAGGGTTACCAGGTGAATTACAGCAACCTTACTCGCCTAAAGCTCTCCCAACAATATCAAATAACTAAAAGCAAAATTTTTGGTGTGTTAAGATTGATACTAAAAATTATATATAAGTTACTTCAGTTATCATTGACCCACGTTTGCAATTGCAAGGAAAGATCAGGAAACCCTCCTACTTCCAGTCGATGAAATGAATGTAAAGGAAGAATAAAAGAAAAAGGGGTGAGAGATAAAATAGTCAATTAAGATCGTTTTAATACGGCAATAATGAAACTAAAAAATTAGGGGGGTCTCCCCCTGACGAGGCTCGAACGGCCAAGTTATATGTATATATATCGTGGGTGCACCCCCTGGAAATGATCCTGCTGGCACCCTTGTCTACACCCCCCCCCCTTCCCTTCCCTTGAAGGATGTCTGCGTACGCCACTGGTTATAAGAGAGTTGTAATTATAATCTAGGTCACTATAGAGTTCAGCAGTATTTGTAACCCCAGCCCCCCCCTAAACCAAAATCCTGGGTGCGCCACTGGTTTATTTGTATGCTTAAGCCTGTTCATTAGGGTGGAGGGTCATTCCATTTTAATCTCAATCTTCAGACCAATTTTTTTTTTTCTTTACAAAACATTAAAAGTGACTTATCTGTTTATTTGTTACATATTCTAGTACTAGAATTTGGCAACAGTTTTTTAAAAATCTTGTGGAATTTTATTTTAAAAACAAAATAGCACATTTAGTCATTACCTACTTGTTTTTTATTTTGTTACTATAGTCACACACCTTTTAAGATTAAAGTGTTAATTTATCATAAAAAATACAAATATATTTTAAAAACTGTGGAATATTCTTAAAATTTATTGTTTATATATAAGAAATTAATCTTTAAATATTGACTGTACCTTTTCAAGTTTTAGAGGAATTTAGTATTAAGCAGGGGTGCAGAAAATGTTTAGGGTGCAATATTTCCCCAGAACACGTTTTGTCCAAAAGTTCCCCAAAACCGAAGCATATTTTCATTCCAGTTTAAGCGACTATCTATCTCTAGATTCTTTTAATAACAACTGTATCTCTCAAAATTTTTTTCCTTTTTCTCTTCTTTAAATACTAGAGGCCAAAGCCCCTAGACTTACTACGCTCGTTTTTCGTATGAGGCATTCGGGCCCCTAATAAGGCTTATTCATAAAAAAGGCATAATTGACAAAACCCAAAGATTGGATCTGATAGAAGGTTCTTGCATGTTCCTTGGGACAACTTCACGCTATTTTATATTGTGTAAAATCTATGGAACACCTTGTATATTTGCCATCAATGGCAATTTTTCATAATTTGGCAACTTACGTATAGTTAATATTTATTTCTAAGAAAAAGAAAACAATACTTCATATGTTTTCTTTGATAAAAACTACGGAACAGCCTGTTATCTTTCTACTAATGGCAATTTACACATGCACATAACCGATAATCATTGTTCATGTAAGATTGCTGTGAAAAAAAGTTATCCATACATTCAAATAATCCTTTGCAGATTGGCTTATTCAGCACCACAAAACATATCATCTCACCACGCAGACAAATATCCAACTGTACTTGCTTGGTATAAATAACGCCACCAAATATTTCTACGGGAGGCAAGTACCCAAGCTGAACCTAACCGGTATTATTACAATATGCATTTGAATTATTTTTCATTTCCAAAATACTGGGTGCTAACATTTTAGAACACACAGAGAATTTAGATTCACTCTGCTTGAGATCGCCTTTTGCCAGATCGTACTTGATGCCAAAATGGCGCTTTTTAAATTAGTTACAATTATTATTATAAGAAGTATTAGAAAAATGAATTGCCGTCAATTTTAAACTCCTGCTATCTAAGAGAACTTACTATTTGAAAATTGTGCACTTTGTGTAACACACTTTGACTTATTTTTTTCACTAATTTTTTTAATTTGTATTTTTGTATGAATGTATAAATGTATTTTTGACACTGCTGAACTCTACTATGAGCAGAATCGTACAAGGTGTGCTCAAAAAGTATTAAGCCTTAGGTTGGCAAAAATGCATTTATTGTGATTTGGAAATCCGAAACACTAATCCCCTTTAAAATAGTCTCCAAGGAAGTGCACACACTTCTCTCAGAGCTTTCACAATTGTTGAAAATGATTCTGGAACTCAATTTCTGAATGATGAACAACCATGCCATCTCATTCCGCTTGATGTCTTCTCTAGACAGAAATCAGTTTCGTTATGATAATGCCCATTCTGTCCATTTGATTCAGGCTCTCCTGATCAAAAACAGCTTTCTTGTGTGTCGTCAAGCTCCTTACACACCAGGCTTGGCTTTGTGTGACTTTTGGTAATTTCTGAAGATAAAAATGCTGCGTAAAGTGACCTGATTTCAGTCAAGAGAAGACATCTTGTAGAATGTGATGGCATGTTTGCTCACCATTTAAAAAACTGCAACTTGGTTTTTTTTTTTTTTTTTGGGGGGGGGGGAGGATTTTGAAAGTTGACAACATTTGCAATTTTTAAAGATTTATTGCTAAGTCTGGTGCCAAAAAATAAGAGCCCAAAACTAAATCTAGCTTGGTGAGAATCTAGTTAGAATATGCCGGACAAAGATTGTAAAACAGTTTTAATAGGCAATTTTAATATAGATTTCAGTTCACGCTCACTTTTGTACTCACTTAAATCCCTTCTTTCTTTGTGTTATTTTTCTTGCTTATTTCTTTACTGCTTTTGTATTGTCTGTATGGATTCATCTTTGTTTAACCGTTTTTCCCATTTACGTTTGAAACATTCTTGTTTCTTGAATCATTAGGTTTTCTTGTCCGATGCAAACACAGTAATGTCAGGATGCAAGTGCAATATTCGCGGTTCTTAATACCTCTTATAAGTAACATTTTATGTGTGTTTTTCCCCAAAGTTTTTATTTTATTTAGAGTTTTTTTTCATAATAACAATATACGTTTACGTTGCCAATTTCTAAAAATGAATTCCTACAAATAGATGTTTAAGTGTTGTGCCAAGGCTAAACTGTTTTTGCCTTGGCACAGCTACCTATGGTTACCATCAAGGTGATTATGTTCAGTGATTTTTTTTCGAAGAATCAAGGGATGAACCATTTGCTTCACTTCTCGGTTTACTTTTTCAAGGCATGACATCTCGCTAGATATTTAATGTTGAAAGTAGCTGAAAGTTTAAAAAAAATTTCTTTCTTAGAGATCTTTCGGACTGTACAAAAAGTTTTTGCTTTTAGTTAGCGATAAAAATGTCGTTTTTATCAAAATTTCAACATGGCTGCAGATGGCAGATGCACCATGAGCGATGAGTCAATCCCAGAATTGTTAGGAACTGGACTTTTATTATTTAAACAAGCACATTGAGACATTTTTCATACCACTTGATAAGCTGCAAAAAGCCCTCCAGGAAAACATCATTGGTTTGCATATGGACAAAGCATTGAACGGTTATGAGCGAAAGACAACACAGCAAGTGAAAGTGCAAGACACCGATACACCATTGGGTACAGGTTGACTCCAATCAAACAGATGGTGCTGTTGCACATTGCAGTGCCTCCACAAAGCAGAGACCAGCCTCTCAATGTGGTCCCAGTAGGTTTGGAGAGAAGGTGCATTTTTAATTCGTGGTCAAAGGAGGAAGTGAGAGCAGTTATCCGCTATGAATGAGCACTTGGAGTATCAGGAGCAGAAATTCATAACCGCCTTGTGGAAGTGTATGGCCCAGGTGTGATGTTGAAACAAATGGTGCAGAGATGGTGACGCAAATTCAGTGATGGACGTCAGCATGTGCAGCACATACTGTGACCTGGACGGACGTGCATGCCCACTACAGATGCAAATGTCAGGAAGATGGATGACATGATTAAAGTGAACCGGTGTATCACCATCGATGAAGTAGCAGAAGAACTTGGAATCGGACATGAGGGAGTTCACAAGATCATCCACAACAATCTTCGATTCAGGAAAGTGTCAGCACAATGGGTGCCCAGACAAATGACCCCGACACTCATGGAACAGTGCATGGCAGTCAGCCTGGAACATCTTGTGCATTACCATGAAGATGTTTCTGTTTCCTTCGTATTGTGACGAGAGATGATCCTCCATTTCATGCCCAAAACGAAGGCCGCATCAATGGAGTGGAAACATCTGTCATCACCTGTCCAAAAGAAGTTCAAAACAACTACCTCTGTAGGTAAAGTGCAGCTCACAGTTTTCTGGGACACTAAGGAGTTTTGACGTTGGACTTTTTGGAGGTTGGAACCATCAATGCTACGTGGTACTGTGACACCTTTTCGAAATAGAAGAAGCAATTCAGAAAAAGCGACCTGGCCTTCTCAGATCTGGCATTCTGATGTTGGATGACAATGTGAGACGACGCTCGGCAGATTCATAGCGGATAACTGCTCTCACTTCCTCCTTTGACCACAAATTAAATCATATTGCAACTCTCGGTTGGGAGAGCCTACATCATCCCCCATACAGTCCTGATCTTGCACAAAGTGACTTCCATCTCTTTCCGGCTTTGATGGAGAATCTTGGCAGAAGGCACTTTCAAAGCAATGCTGAAGCCGTTAAATGCTTCTTCCGTATGCAAAGACCTGAGTTTTACCTGGAGGGCTTATTGAAGCTTATCAAGCAGTATGACAAATGTCTCAATGTACTTGGTACTTATGTGGAAAATAAAGTTATGTCTTATCTTTAATGTCTCGTTCTATTTTTTGACTTTCATACACAACTCTGACCACAATCAGCAGGGGAAACTTATTTTCCAGCTCCCCCTTGTATATCTTCATCATATTCTCTATCAAATTAGCTTAGATAAACAGCCTTTCCCATCACTCACAAACGTTAATGCAAAAATAATTCCTTACCCTCTCTAGCAATAGATAAATACCATTCCCACTTAATTACTTGCCCTCCATATGGTCCAGATGAGTTCATTGAAAAATGTGGGGGTTGGCCATAATGTTTTGACTTGTCGGTGTATGCCTGAAGTATTATATTGAAATCAAATTTATTTATCATGAATGGAATGCTAGAGAGGATACAGCACGTTGAAGGGGTAATGCCACTGCTGCATCACAGCACATACATTTGCATGCAAATACTGGCCCGCAACAAGAGCATTCAAAGATCCAAGCTGAGTAGTAGTTGGTACAGAAGGGAGAACCGTAGCTATCATTTCCTTGCAACAATTGGAGTAAGCAGGTTAAAGTCAGTAAGATGAATAAATTTTTGAACCAGGAATCGGGGTCAAATCTGTGTAGTGTCTCTATAGTCTGTTCCCGGAAACGAGAGAACAAAAGTAAACAAACGGGTTACCAAAGAATTACATTTTTTGGCACCAATCCCTAGTTTGGCGAATTTAACCTTTTTTAATTCCGAACAGCGTAAATGAAAGAAAGCAGAAATTCACACTGTGCTTGGCGCTTTGGCAAAATGCCAGGTGTTTACTCTTCGCCAGTATGCACATGTAATTGTTTAGTTTCGTTCTCTCGACTCTGTGAACAGATTATAATTATGAAACAAAAATTGGGGACAGTTTATAAATTCAGTGCTTTTCTCAAATAGGCTTCTATTCCTTTAACAAAAGCAGTATTAACATTCATAAATCGAAGGAAACATGAATTTTTTCTATTTGTAGAAATATCTTTTAATTAAAATTTTTTCTCCAATTGTGTTACATTTTGAGGGCAAATTGAAAAAAAAAAGTTCTGAAATTGGGGACGTTTGGTCACCTTGGTGAGATACTAAAGTATTTATTTTGAATCACAATCACCCAACAACTTGAATTTAATACCGTTATTGACCGTTAAAAAATTTTTTGGACAAATCAGCTTGGTGTGCCCAATTCTGAAACAAACATTGAGGACGTGTCCATGTTTGAAAATTATAAATTCCATGAACTTTTCAAATAAACTTCATATTCAGTTGAAGCATTATTTATTATGAATCATAAACTGAAGGAAACATATTTTCATAATTTAATAAGAAAACAATGCAGTAATTAAAAACCGCCCACAATTCCTGTTTTACATTTTGGGGACAATTTGAAAAACGTCCTGAAATTGCGGACTGTCCCCGGAAAATAGGGACTTGCGATTTGTTCTAAGGTGACCCGGATGACCAAACGTACCCCGGGACAGTGCCCAATTTGAGGACGCTTTTCAAATTGTCCCCAAAATGTAAAACAGGAATTGGGGATAATTTTTAATTACATTCCGTGCATTGTTTTTCAATTAAATTACTGTTAATTATTTCACTAATTATAAATGTCCCCAGTTTTGTTTCGAAATCGGGGACATGTCCCCGATTCTATTCTATGTTCAAAAATCTGGTCACCTTAGATTATATAAAATGTCCTAATTTTGTTTCATATTTGGGGATGTGTCTTCTATTTTACGTTTAAAAGTATGGTCACTTTATGTATTATGGTTTGTTTGTGGATTAAGGCCGATTGACTGCACTAGGGTCCTAGGCCTATAGAGGGAATGCCCTCCGTGCGGGACTTTCTAAGGGATCCTAGCCGGTATTTACGCGAGAAGCGTAGTAATGCGAGGTTTCGGAGAAAACCATGGAAAACTCCGAACGGCTAGGTTCACAGGCGTTGTATTATGGTAGTCGTATTGGGAACACGACCCTAATTTGTCCCCAATTCTTTGTTCAAATCTCTGGTCACCTCAAAGGGTGTTTGAGCAAGACCACACTAGAGATAATGCCTTCGGACTGCGTTCGAATGTCAGAGGTGTAGCTAGGAACTTTAGCAACTGATGAGTTTGCGCCCCCTCCTATTTGCCAAAATGCAATGGCGACCTTCGGATCCTGCGCCGGAGAACACATGCCCCTCCGCCTCCGCCACTGTTTCATGTCACAGAAAGTTCAGAGGATGCGCTGTCGACAATTAGCCTAGTTAACCTTTGTGTGCAATTGCCGACCTCTGTGACGTCAGAATGCAGTCTGAAGGCATTATCTTTAGTGTGGTGTTGGTACGAGGGATGCAAATGTGGTGTTACGGCCAATTATCTGAGCGAGGGATCTAGGCCGAGGAGGGGGAATTGCATTCTGTGGGGGACTTCCTAAGGCATCCTAACCCGTATTTACGCGAAGTTTCGGAGAAAATCACAGAAAACTCCGAACCGTTAGGTCGGCAGACGCGACCTGGTTTTGAACCAAGCATCTTCCGTCTCCCAGTTGAGAGTGCAAGCGCGCTCAGCCACTGGTCGGAAGGAATTGGAAAACATTGCAATCTTTGGAGTAATGCAAGAACGGAGCGGTTTATCCGACGTCTAAAAGAGCGTGATCATTGGATCTCGGGCCAAAGACGGACGCATTTCTGAAACGGGTAGATTTCTAAACTGGTCGCGTACCGCCGTGGTAAAAGCATACTGTGACAGGCAAAAATGGCATTATCCAAAATTGGCGACATGGCAAATGTGGTGAACAACGTTCCATAAACGGCAGAGGTGAAATACGGCTGCTGTGATGCGTTTGGTCGTACAGACGCGCAACTATTGAACAGGGCCGGCCCTAACAGTTTTGCCGCCCAGGACAAAAAATATAAAATGCCGCCCCCCACAGTAAAATTACTATTAAAAGAAATAAATTGTTCACAGATACTGTTTTCATGCCTATAAAACTGGAATAGCTCTTTAAACATAACACAGCGTAAGAAAAACCATATTTATTAAAAACCGCACATTAAGCTAAAAACCATAAGAAAGAGAGTAAAATAAAGAGGTTTTTTTCTGACTTTTAATTCCGCAAAATTCCTGACTTTCTCAAATCAATTTTTCAACTAATTCATGTTCGATAGCCAATGTAGTTAAATTATTTAACCAATGTCCAACTGCTCCTCCCCCGGGTTATCATAATCAGACCCTATGACTAGCTCATTATAGGTGGGCAGCTGCCCCCCATGTCCCCCCGTGGGCAGCTGCCCCCCCTGCCAGGGCATGCTGCCCGCTGGCTACGCCCATGCAACTGGAGCGAATGAAATGAAATTTACAGCAACACCAAAAGTGGCAGCTTAATTTGAATGCAGTTGCTAAAATATTTCTAATTCGTTTAAAAGTTTTGAGATTTAAAAAAGTTTGAAAACTGTGTGTAAATGTATGTTCGCCCATTGTTAAAAAATGGCTCTATGGAATAGACTGAAATTTGGAATTATGTTGAATGGTAAGTTAATTGAAACAATAGATTACCAAAATTGTTTTAAACAATAGATACCAAAATTGTTTTAATAATTCATAAACTTTGAGATTTTGTAAAAATCGCTTTAAAAGTTTGTTCTGGCATCAATAAAAACGGATTAAGAGAACAGAATGAAATCAGGCCATATGATGGGTTACAAAGCATCATCGAAATTTTTAAAAGATTTGACTAAATTGAAAGGGTTTGCAAAATTTGTATTTTATTTTTTTTCTTTTCTTTTTTAGGAGGGCAGGGAGAGATGGGGAGGGCGTCATTTTAAGGCGTCAGTTGTCAGACAAAAGGGAATGAAATGAAATTTTGTTAAATAGTTGGCGGTTAGTAAATTAAAATTTCAGGGTTTTAATTTTCTACAAATTTGAATTATTTTTGAGGTATGACATAAACTTTGATAAAGTTTTTCGCGCATCAAGTAAAATCATTGAAATATAATTCAATCAGACATTGCAGTGTTAAATATCGGCTACTTGCTATTATAAGAATTTTCCAGATATTCTCTTTTCAGTTTAATATTCATTACTAGCATCTTCTTTTGCAACTTCAAATGACTTCTTGATGTAGGAAGCTCATCCACTGACAGAAAACGCTAATTTTGAATGTAAAATACTTTCTCTATTGACAGTTTGTCTCAG
>JAWZYV010015275.1:0-113081 GCA_038373885.1 Cheiracanthium punctorium
ATTTAATATTGCCCAATATTGTAATTTTGATATTGGGCAATATCTCTGTGCTACCTGGGTTCCTATTCAAGTGAAACCTGTCTATCGCTTTTGGAGCACGTGACACTGCGATTGGTGTTTTGCTATCGTTTTTCCAAAAGCGATCGTTTTCTCGAACATGGCGGATCGATTGGCGGATGGTTGATGAGAAGATTACAACAACAATGAAGACTCGTTATTTAAAATTACGAAGCAATCCGTTGGAATTATCAGACAGGGAATTCTGCAAAAGATTTAGGCCTGCGGAAAGCTGAATTTTCTCGCAGAACAGAATATCTGTAGGGTTTATTTTCTGTCGGCCTTTGAGTTCTACTCTAGCAGACACTACGATGCAGGCGCCATCTGTAGTCCTTTTTTAAAATCGTTTATTGCTCGATAAATGTTTGATATTTGAAACAGCGCGAAAAAATACATTAACGAATAATTTCTCGCTAAAATAAGCATCCTAGCAACCCTCCTAAACAAATACAAATATTCATATCATTATATTAAGGATGTCTTTGATTGTTAATTATATATCAGAACATGAAATATATAGTAATTCTACCCCTCCATTATAATTATAAACAGCTTCTCTGCTACAGAAAAATAAAATATAATAGGCAAACTAGAGAACAATTATTATTCGATAATTCGACATGATAATTATGACGAACAATACTATTATCAATAATTTTCTAAAAAAAATTCTTCATAAATTAAAAATGCGTTTCCATGATTATAAACATACAAAAAATATTAACCTAAACCAGTTAAAATTTTAAAACATTAACCTACAATACTGTTGGGGAAAAAGCTCAAACATAAATAAATAAACAGTTAGTCGTCGCCATTAAGTTAAAAATTTTTCCAGAGAAAGATGCGATTTTTTTATTGGTTAACAGCGACTTTCTACGTCACCGGAAGTTGCGTTTTCACTCTGTGGTGATAAAGTTTCGATCTAGCAAACCTGTAAGTTCGATCGCCTATTTTGTTTCACTTTGAATACACTTTTGCGATCGCTTGTAAAAGCGATCGAACTTCCAGAGAGAAAACGATCGTTTTGGAGACGACCGAACGCGTTTCGTTTGAATCGGGCCCTTAGTTTCGTCACCCAGGAGACGTGTTTGTTTACAATTCCCGAATGCGTTAATTTTGCTGAGGAGAATTTTTAGTACATACTCAATATAAAATCAACAGGATTTTTAAAAGAAAGATTGTCCATAATTAAAGTGCACAGATCAAATTTTAGAAATTTTAACTTAAACTTCATTTTTTCAAAAGTATTTAGCAAAAGAAGTTCAAATTTCGCAAATAACGGTTTGAATCAACTTCAATCTCAACACTAAAACATGCATTTTTGAATTTACTAAAATTTAAAATACAAGTAAATCATTACCTTTGAAAAATTATGTACCTTCGTAGCAGTTTCTAGCGAATGCATGAATTTCCTCCTCGAAAAAGTAATGGCCGCAATCGTAAACGCCAAACGATTTGCACTCGTGCAAAGAGTTTCTATCTAAGGTACGAAATGCAATGCAATCCCGATCCCGCGGGAACGGGATCCAGCGGAATCCCGCATACATGTTTGCGGGATTATAGGACCGTAATCCCGCGGAATTGAAACTGAGAAATAAATTATTTTTACTACAATTTTACACCACCTTCCCGATTATTGACCAAACATTGTTGCATATGTATGTATCTTATCTCACTATACATAAATCAATAATTGCAAATTTTAAAGTTTTAATTTTTTTAATTACCTTCCAATGGTAGTTTGGATCAAATATTGTAATCTAAATTTTTCAAACTTCCCACTCTCCAAACAGAGTGGCTATTCGGACCGGCCGGTGCGGATAGTTTCAAGCTATTTGACCCTTTCTGTAGTGCTGCCATCTATATTTAAATGTTCGTACTAATAATTCGCCAATGACTTATTTAAAATTGTATGTTTATTTAGACCAAAGAAAACGAATTTCGTTTGCAATTTCTAAAATTTATATTAAAGCTTTAGTCTGAAATGAGCAAGCTTTTCAAGGTATGAGCCTAATTTCGGAAGTAAAAAATTATTCTCATATTCTAGAAAGAAGTTTTCAAAATATGTTTATCATAAGAAATGGAACAAACACTGTGAAAGGATCAACCTGTTCCAGTTATCTAATTCAATCAAACAAACCATTAAGCCAATTAAAAAGTATTTCACTCGAAAAAGACCTGAGATTTTTTTAAATAGCAAGTACATTCATTGAATAAATAAAGTAATAAATAACTTTAGATGTTGTTGTATGATATTTCACCCAAAGCTTCTTGTAAAAAAAAAAAAAAAAATGCTTTACAGGTTTTTTTTTTTTTTTCAATTTAAAGATTCTTGACCCGCACTTTACCATACCATTCTGATACGATACGAATTACGAAAAAAGTCATGATAAATACTGTGAAATGACACATACTTCAGCTTATTTTACTAGAATTAAAGAAAAATGGCAATTCAAATCAAATTTGTGACGATTTTGCACAACCAAGTTTTTAAATGACTTGGTACTTTCTTTACTTTTACTTTTTTTTTTTTAATTATTCTTTCATCATGTGACTACAAAAATAACCTATGCGAGAAATTTGTTAAAAATCTTATAGGATTTGGTCCAATTTTTACAAAAGTATGATTAGATGTAAAAGGTGACCATATAATACAGTCTTGATTTTCTGAATTTTAATAAAGTGGCATATCTTTTTCGAACCACAGGAAAAAGCGCACTCGGAACTCAGGGAAAAGCGAACTGGAAAAAAGCGCACCCGGAAAAAAGGACACAATATTGACTGTTTTTTTGTTTTTTTTAAGTTGAGAGGTGGGGGGAGGTGCGTGAAATAAAAAAAAATGTGAGAAAGAAGTAGGCGTCCAAAAGGGCGTAAACAGAGGTACAGCTGCGGAAAAAAAAAGTCCCACTTGCTCTTTATTTCGCCGTCGTTCGTCGTACAGTAAAGTTATATATACCATTCGTTTGCAAATAACGCGTACTTTAATTTAGTATTAATTTAATTTGCATCAGGGGCCGTCTTCATATTTAATTCTGCATCAACTTCGTTTTTCTCAATGGCAACACCATATTTTGACTTTATTAAACGAAAGAAAACCTTCAAATTACCCTAAATATAAATTTTCACGGAGATATTTTCCACGGAGATAATTTCCGGAGATATTGCGAATTAATTTTTGCGCGTTTTTAGGGGACTTTCTGCAAATTGAAAAACGCTATTTGTAGGTTCCGAACTTTTCGCCTTTCATTAATTTCGCTCGCGATAGTTAAAAGAAATTAATATTATTTTCAAGGAAACTATTGTTTCCACCTCTCATATAGTTTTTTGTACTGAGAATATCAAGGGTAGAATAGAATATTTAGTCTGTGGTCCAAATGACCCGTGAGTTCATAACTTCCTTTGTTCGTACACATGATTTAAGGGGAAAATGCAAAATGACTGCTCACGATTTTGAAAATCTTTGTAATTTTGAAATTGTTATTGAATATTTCCGTTGATTGTTCTCTTAGACAGGTGAAATGTTGGCAGGAGTTAGAGGTTGCTCTCTGCTCTTCTGACTACAAGCTTGAATATTACTCAGCTATGGTCGAACTTACTTAGATGAAGAATGATTTCCTGATAAAAAATTTATTTGTTTGAATTTCATTTAAAAAACGCAATTACTTTTTGCCGACCCAATATTATCACTGTGTTTGTTATTTCACTTTCTTCATTTAATACTATCGTCTGCAATGTGCAATATTCATAAGACTTTTGGCGGTATTTTAATTTATAGTTTGATGAAAATTTAGACAGAAAAACGTGATTTTAAATGCTTGATAAAGTATGGGGAAGTCCAAAGACCTAATGTTTCCGATATTAAAAAAGGTCACATTCACGCCTGGAAAGTTGAGGATGTTAGTTTTTCAGAAATAGGACGTTGTATTTGAAGACATACATCTAGTGCATCCAATTCTATAGCTGGAAAATATTTTATTTGGGGCAGGGCCGTAACCAAGATGACATGCTAGGTAGGGCTTTGAATCTAGTTTGGGGGGGCTGACTAAATATAAGTATTAGTAGTTCAGGGGGAGGAAGTTTCTTCCAATTTTTACATCTTCACCTAGAATTTTTAATTCACAAAATGCCATATTTTAAAATATTTACCATTCATTCCATTAACAATTTTTTTCATTGAGATTTACTGCCAAATACAAGTCTATGAAACGTGGGATAAGCGTGTCAGCAGTTTTAAGGTTTTACCTTACTCCCTCGGAATTTCTGCCCAGAGTAGCAAATCAAGCTGTAAGGAATAGCGCGAGCTTTCTGTTTTTGTCCCGCTTTGCGATTCCACTAAACTTTTGTATTCATCAGTGAATTTACTGAAATCTTTGAAAATGTTAGTGGGGGGGGGGGCGCTGAGAGACTTCTGGGTAGGGCTCAGCCCCCGTAGCCCCCCCTCTGCTTACGGCCCTGATTTGGGGGAATATGGTAGCGGACAACACGCTTGGCGGCATCAATACACGCTTTATAGAAGCCCTATCAAACTGTAAAAACCTCTAATTTATTTGCTTCAAAATTTGATATTTTTAATACTGGTATCTTTTACTGTGTTTTTGCACAAAATAAATCTAATTTACGTTTATTTTATGCAATTTTCAAAAAATTTTCACTTAATAAATTTATATATGGTCCCTCAACTCATGAAAATAACACATTTTATTTAATATAAATTAAACTACTGAACATAAAAAATTGAAACTTTGCACAGCCATGTAATATTAATTTCTGCATCTATTTCCATCGAAATTTGGCTAGGTCGCTATTCATAATTTTTTTGAATATTAATTTAATAATTCATAATTCTTATTAATAATTTATTAAAAATCATAATAACATTAAATTATGTTTGGGTCGTTTAGTTCTAATAGTACGAATAAAAATCAGCTTCTTACTATCAATATTATATGAGATATGAATTGAAGTATGAAAAAATATTTTAACATAGGGGGAGGGGGAATTTGGGTGCTCATAACTCACCCATTTTCTGTCCAAATTGATTGAAAATTGGTGTCCGGGGTTAAAATGAGCTAAATTTTTGAAATATGAAGTGAAATCTAGGGGTTGCTATTGAGAAAAAAAAAAGTTGGTGCGAATTTTAATATGTAGATGGCCCCTTATTCAATTTTTATGCATAGCAAATTAAAGTGTACGTCAATCGTAAACGATTGGTATCTGTAACTTTGCTGTACGACGAACGACGGCCGAAAAAAGTACAAGTGGGACTTTTTTTTCCGCAGCTGTACATTAGTGTATTTTGTATTTATCTCTATTGAAAATTGCCATTCAGATAACTTTTCCAAAGAGAGTGGTCTGATTTGTAGTGTTTTTTTTTTTTTTTTGTCATACTACTAAAATTTTTCAGTACATGTGTAAATATTTCAGACTGTAAAATTCTCTTTTACTTTTATAGGGCCTCACCATGGCACAGTTGTTATGCCACTGAAAATGGTAGATGGCGGAAGGGTGAAGGTCCCGGGTTCGGGTCCCATCGCGCGGCTGTCGATCTGACGGAGTTTTGGTAGGTTTTCTCCAGATGTAACGTGAATACGCGTTAGAACCCCTTAGAAAGTCCTCCTACCAAGGCACCGCCCCTTGGCAAATTGCCCTAGTGTAGCGTTGCCATAATCACACACAACAACAACATTTACTTTTATAGCTGAAGAAACCATTATAAGAGAACAGTAGTTAACAAGATTTTTAAAAATAATTTCTTGATATTTTATTTATTTATTTCCGTAGCAAAGAACAAAAAATGCATGATTTTTTTTTAAGTCGTGCATTCGGATTTTATCTGTATTTTGATATTTTAGTAACGTATTTTTAATGAAAGATTGCGGTAAATAAAGATTTGTTTTTAAATCAGGGGCGTAACTAGGTGCAAGGCTTGTTTGTTTCTTTTGTGTTTAAGCTAAATCTACACGAGGGGTATTTTCCTAGGGATGGTTGCCTTGGACGGAGGGCTTGTGTAGTGTAGGGCTTATCCAAATCTACACAAATTATATTTTCTATGCACATTTCATAACTTAAATCATAAATTTACGTTATTTAAAAAGCATAAAATTATTTTACAACACCTGTAATATGAAGAAAAAATCATTTTACTTACTTTTTTTAAGTACCTATAATTTACATGTTAAGTTAAATATTTTAAAATAAATTACTTTTTTATATTTATTTATTCATTTATTTTTTTTTAAGTAGAAAAACTGACAAAAGCATGTTTCTTAGAAAAACAATCAACACTTCTTTATTTGCAAAACTAGAAAAGTTAAACCTTCTTTAAGCAAGATAAAGGCAGAAATTTAAACTCATTTTAAAAGGTAAAATAACACAGTAAAATATATATAACTTGTATAAATATACAAGTTTAAATATACAGTATTAGTTCAAAAGACCATGTATAGATGGCAGCACTAAACAACGGGCCCAATAGCCTACAGTCTAACCGCACCATCGGTGCGGATAGTCTGTAGGCTATCGGCACCGGGCGGTCCGGATAGGCCGCCAGGGACACTATTTATCCCCTGCTGGATAAATGTTAAAATTAGTCTCTGTCCTTACAAATTCAACAGTACCTAACGATTTTAAGTATTGAGAATAGAATTCTTTTGTTTACTAGACAAAGCAGCAAGTTACAAACATCCCTTTGAAATAGATATATGCATGCCTAGTGCTACTTCTCATTCTGCCACCGGGGTCAGGTCTCAAATTAAGACTGCGAAATGAACGAACAAGTGCTACTCCGCCGCGATCCGAATTTGAGGGTAGACGTAGAATTGACATAGGCAGGAATATATGTACATAGAAAATCGGGAATCGACTTTTGTTTGAACTTAAGTCCCTTCCCAGACATGTTGGCAAGGACGTATTTAGGGGGGAGGTCCAGGGGGTCCGGACCCCCCCCCCCGAAATTTGGATTTTTGTTACTAAAATGGTAATCATATAGTATTTCTGTGTGAAATTCTGCCTTTTTTACTGTTTGGACCCCCCCCCTAAAATGTTTTTTTGGATACGTGCCTGCATGTTGGCGATTGCATTTGTCTTGTAATACCTAACTTATGTAAGTGGATCATTTTACGCCTTCGCTCCTTTTTTTGTTTTTCTTTCTTTTCAAATGTCCCCCCTGGAGAAAATGTTCAATTCGAACTCTGCCTATTGATGGCACTTTTGCTCAAGCAGCAAATTTATAAATTCGCCTCTGGCGCCGTATGTTCTTACCTATAAAAGGAGTATAATAAAAAAGATTAATTAGATTAATTAGAGACACTTTTTTAATACTGTAAAACAACATGCTACATGACACTTATGTTTTAGTCCTTTAAAGATATGTTTAGGAACAAAAATTTAAGAATTTTACTATATAGCTCATATTAAAAATAATGAAGAAATGAGAAACATACATATATCATGGTGTAGGGTCCGCCCGTCGAATTGGTGTTTAACATGCAGTTTGGTAGTGGGAACTGCTGACCATTCCACGGTTTTAAGCCTCTGACATCAGGGCGAGCTTTCAATTAGTACTTCCAGAAGTTCAGACCTGGCCGAAATTCGAAGAACGTTGCCTTCCCCCTTTCAGAAATTTTCTGATGGCGATTCACCGCTGGTGGTGGTGAAAATCCACACTTCCTTGAGAGCTGGCGTTTATGATGACCGAACCGAAGAATGGATAGGATAATTTTCGTGTGACGAAAAAGGAGAAAATACATCTGGATGTCGTGGGAGGTATTCGCGCCTCCCGTATCGGCTATTGTCCAGCAATCGTAAAAAGTTCCGCCTGCTGCAAGGCAGGGGGAAAAAAGTTATCACTTTCTCTCGGCCGGCCGGCTGGCTGTTTGTATGCAAAGCCTTTTAGACGGCCTTTGACCGCCAGAGGGTTAATCCATGTTGAGAATGCAATTAATCAAGCCTGATGTCAAGACTAACCATTTTATTATACATACATATATATCATATTTACAATTATTATTATCATATTATTATTACAATTATTATTATCATTACAATTATCATATTTACAATTATTACATATTAGTTTGACTTTTAAATATATATATTGGACATACAACATACTTTAGATGTTGTTACCTCGGAGAGTCACGGGAGCTGCCCTAATTTTTCGTCCCCACCGTGTTCTCTCTCCGCTCCGAGTCAAGTGATCTGTTTTCTCTTTCCCTCGCCTCCTTAGATGACCCCCAGGACACAAGCCCCTTGCTTCGTCTCTTCGTTCGGAGAGCATCACCATAGGTCATCCTATGCCATCGTTTAAAGGAGGGGGTGAAAACCGAGTGGGTTCCTACAACCCTCACCCAAGACCAAAATTAGGCTTCTTAATTGCCTAAATTTCTCACACCATACATAATGAAGATGCACAACATAAACTGATACATAACAAAGAAGGGTAGAATGACTGCCCTTGCAATACTAATCAGATCCAGGGGTTCTGATTCAAAACAAAATATTCCAAGAGTAAATAATACACTAAAAGACACATATTATACTAATTGAAATTTTAACACAATTAAACACAATTTTTAACACAATTAAAAATAATTAAAAAAATAATTTTCTGATAAAAAAAATAAAAATCGAAACTTTCATTCTACACCTGAATCTCGAAAGAGCATCAGTAGCTTTATGATCTTTCTCCGGTCAAAGGGTAATTGTATACCTCCACCTTTGAAGTTGAAGGGTCGTATTCTTTTCATAAATCCCCGAGTCAAATTTTCCTCAAAGTTTGTCCCATTGTTTGATGCTATTACGTTCGCGCTCCCCGTACTCGAGAAAATTTCGAAGAGGGCCTTTGTCTTCTCTGACAAATTTGTCAACGGTACACCCTCCGCCCACCTACCATGAAAGTCGATCAAATATAAAATATATTTATGGCCAGTGGCGCACCCAAAATTTTAGTTTAGGGGGGGCTGGGCGACATACAAATACTGCTGAACTCGGTTATAGTGACCTCGGTTAGTTACAACTCTCTTATAACGTCTACATATCCGGTACCATTTGATTGTCCCATAGAACACAAGCCCATAAGCAATGTAACTCGGTATGGAGTCATAAATAATTATCTGATCTTTTTAGTGACGTTGTAACCGAGATTAACAGTGTTTCATAAACTAACTGTAAGCATTTATTTAAAAACTTTTTCAAATAAATGTCTTTTTTGGTTAGAAATAACTTGAAGACAATTAAAAAAAGAAAAAATTATAATACATTAGCGACAATTTTCATTTTTAAAGCTTTTCGCTTCTAACTTCCTACCTTTATGGGGTCTTCAGCCCCCATAGCCCCCTCCGTGGGTGCGCCTATGTTTATGGCCCTTAGAGCTTGGATGGTCAATTGGACTGATACGATCTACATTCCCCACCCGACATGGTAGTTCTGCTCTCGCTACTGGTGTAATTGGAGCTCTATCCCTTATCGGCCTATTCAGCTGACAATTCGAATCGCGGGCCAGCTGCACAATTTTTGCCCTTCTGCCTACAGGAACTACCAACTGCTTAATGTTCCCCCAGCACCTTGTCTCGTTGGAATAAAAATTCATCCTCACTATGACAATTGCCTTTTCCCTGTTTGGCGACACACCAAAGCTGCGATAAATCAGAGCAATCCTGTTGCTCTCTACGAAAATCGGTTTCTTCACGCCCCGGGAGGTCCTCAAGATCGCCTTCTCCTTTCGCATCACTTTCCTCTATTTGAACTTGCAGTGACCGGAGGTTCGCCCCCTCCCCTGCTTCTTTCTGCTCCCCCCTTGCATCCTCAACCGACTTTTCGCCTTACAGATAACAACTGTCCCCTGCAATAATTTTAAAACATCAGGAGGCATTAGTGCTTCCTCAAAAACATTACATTCTCCAGCTAAATCTAGGGGTTTTAGCCAACCTTCCCCTTGTTTTATGCCAATATGCGTCGCAGTTTCCGTATCCAAGGTGGAGATCAACCTGTCCGCAACTATTAACTGCATCACACTTTCCATGTCAGATGCTTTTCTCAGTTTACAGTAATAGTCCCAAATTGATCTCAACCTTGATGCAAACTGGACAAAAATTTCCCCAGGATTGCGCTTGGCTCTCCTGAAATTTTCAAGACAAATTTGCGGTGAGGGTTGGAATTCACGCAACACCGCTTCCTTGACCGCGACATAATCATTAGATCTCACCTCTTCAAGCCCAGACAGGATGTTAGCCGCTCTCTCCCCAAGGAGGCATAGCAAAATTTTATCCTTTTGCGTCTCTTCTACCCCCTCACTTGTGAAAGCCTTTTCTAAACTTGTAAAAAAGAAATCCCATCGCTCCGGTTTGCTGGGTGGTTTCACGGTCAGTAATCGAATAGTTCTAATTCTTTCATCCAAACTCTTTCTTTGCGATTCTGAATTTATGGAAACATAAGTAGAACTCCCCATCTCCCGTTCCAATCTTAACCTTTCAACCGCAATCCGTTCGTCAGACTCCAATTTTGATTTAGCTAATTCTAGATTCCTCCTGGATTCTAACTCCTTAGACTGTCTTTCCAATTCTCTAGCCTCCCTTTCTATTCTCTGTTCAACTATGGAATCCAGCAGACCTTTAATCATCTCCTCCTCATACCTCGGACTGTTTGTGATGAGGTTTTTTAAGTCCAAGACAGAAACTCCATCCTTGATACTACTATTCTATTTAACCTTAAGAATATTTCCCAGCATGAACTATAGGTCAGTACCCTTGCACAACTTCCTAGAACCTTAGCCTTAGTTTAGCCTTAGAACCTTAGCCTTAGTTTATATTTTCCGAAAAGAGTTAGCCAAATATGAAAGCTTTACCTAAGAACCTAGAGTCACACTGATCATTTTATCAAAATAATTAGATTTCATTGGAAAAATACATAACAACATAAGGAAAACAAGATAATGATAATCCCTAATCATTTTAAAACCTGAAACAAAATATCTTTACTTTTTGTATCCCCAAAACCTTTACTTTTTATTTTTAACAAGAATCAAATTTACCCCAGACAGCACAGCAAACTTGCAGCAAGCTTGATTTATCAAGTCAATAAGCTTGAAAATTCCAGTCGTGTAAGCTTGATGCAAGCTTGCATCAAGTGTTCTAGTTTACACTTGCCCAGCTTGCAATCAAGCTTGACATTTCAAGCTTAAAAAATTTTCCCCCAAAAAAAATTTTCTAAATACTCGGGGCGCCCGCTGGCGAACGCGCCCCACATTCTTTACCACTACCATACATACCACTATTTATCCGCGCATTTCAAGTTATTTTAATCTGTTTCCATCGAGTGTCCGTGGCTAGAATAGAACACGGGACCTTTCGATTAGTAGCCGAGCGCGCTATCCATTCAGCCACCAGAGCCTTGTGCAGCTATGACTAAAGTTTGAAGTGAATTATTAAGCGGTTTTCTGGCCAGATTGATAAGTGGGCGATATGCCATTTGTTTTTTTTTTTTCCATGGGATGCATCAAAATTAAAATAATTTTATGTGTGATTTAGAGACTCTACTAATAGGAAAATATACATAATATAAACTTAAGAGCAACACATGTTTTAAAACTTTCGCAACACTCATGAGCAATACTGCCGCTGGCCAAAATCGAGACAAACGACTGATTTTGAAATCAATTTCGTAGTATAATTGTATTTTATTTTGAAGAATTTCCATATTTGGAAATATAGAATGGGTTTACTTACTTAACACAAATTTTGTGTTAAGTAATCTGAAATCAAAGAAACAGATAGTTAAACGTTACTTCGAAATGCTATATCACAGTTGCTAACATAACATGTATGGAATACAAACACTTTAGTCATTTTTGTAAATATTTTGTTGTAGCAATTCATCGTTAAAGAAAGAGGATGCAGTTAGATTAAAACTTAACAATTTATTTTAGCATCTTCATACAAACATACAAATAGCTAGCGCGCGGTTCAGTGACTGACTGACTACTGACTGGCTTGGAGGTCGTAAAGAAAGGGAATACCTGGGAGGTAAGCTGTTGCCAATATCAAGGTGTTAAAAATTCCAGTGCTAGAGGCCACAAGAACATAAACATGATATGGACTCTTCTCTCCTGGATGAAGTTAATTTTCACCTATGAGCCTAGCCACACAGTCAGGCCAGCGCCAGCTCTCGTTTAGTATTGAGAAATATTGAGTAGTTACACAAATCTAATTTGCGTAGACATCACAACAGTAAAGTATCCCCCCAGTGAAAGAGCGAATGCGAAAGAACGACAATATTGCAATAACTGGCTGACACCAAAAGCATATTTAGAGCTGAAGAGAGAGAATTCAAAATATTAATAATTTCCAAAGTATGAATACTATTTAAAATGTTAAAAGTCCTAAACAAGAATTGTGGCGAACAGCCTTTCTTGCGAGGCAGGTAATACCCATAGTGAGATTCAGTCTATCTATGCATTGTAATTTCTACAGTACATAATCTATCGTACCTTATCGAATCATTTGAGCCTTAATGCGAAAGTTAGCATTTTTAATCATTTAAAACAGAAAAGATTTGTTTGTCCCAGTCACTGAAGTTGGCCTTCTTACAAATACATAAATAGAGGAAGGTTTAAAATTAAGGTATATTATATAGTTGAAAACAAAATAAAGCATGAATAATAATAATTGAAATTGGAAAATCTAGAATGTGAAAATTGAAAATATCGACAAAATAGTGGCAGAAGTTGTTAGTTCATTTCAGTTATTAGTCTTTTACTAAATTTTACAACTCGCCCAGATCTAGTTGTTTTAGGAACATTCATGGAACTCTCGCTAGTAGTGTGGGTTTTTTAAACTTTCAATTGGATGATCAACAGTGTTCGGTTCAGTCCACATCATTTGCAAACAAATGCTGGCTTGACTCTGTCTAGGGACACCGGTCAATTCTGCCATTTATGTCAATTTAATGATTTTGTCACTGCGACTGATTACTCTGTGGGGACCAGTATAAGGTTGAGTAAGGGGTGGAGTGACTTTGTCAACCCGAAGGAAGACATGCGTACAATGGGCTAGGTCTGGATGCACAAAACTTTTTGTGTTTTGCACTGTGGGTTGGAGCTGGTTTCAAAACACTGCATTTGTTTTTGTAGTCTCTGCACATACTCGTAGGAAGGAAGTTATGTCTTTAGTGTTCTCTGAGCACAAATCTACTGGTAATCAGAGTGCACGTGCCGTTATACAAGGTCAGCACACGATTGCTTGTATTGTTCAGATTTGACTGCTGCCACGGATACCAAGGAGAACTACTGGGAGTGGATTCAGTCCATCTGGGGTTTTCGTGAGCTTTTTAAAGAGTTCTTCAGAATTCTGTGCAGGCGCTTCTACGATAGCCGTTTTCGAATTGTGGGTGGTAGGCCGTTGTGCGAACTCTATTCGTTCCCAACATCTTCGTGAAGTTCCCTGAAACAGCGATGATTCAAAATTGGGCCCCCACGTTTTCCCTGATCCAGTTGTGATGGTTGAAGGGCATCCAAAAACGGGATATCCATCCCTCGAAAAAAAGGCTCTACTATTGTTTGCTGCTGTCATGTCCGCAATGGGCGGGCATGGCTTCTGGCCATTTGGTAAATCTGTCGATGACAGTGAGACAATACATCTAACCTTTCCGAGGGGGGCAAGGGTCACTACCACAATCAATATGCACCATGGGAAAACCGTAGCATCTGGCAATGCGGAAGGTACCTAAAGGAGTTTTGGTGTATGCTGTGAACTTTCGAACGCTGACAAGGCCTCGCAGGACTGCACCCATGATTTTAAATTTTCACGGTTCATGTTGGGGCCACACCATACCTGCTTGCAATTAATTCAATTGTAGCTTCTGATGCCTGGATGTGCGAGGTTATGAAAGTGATGTGAAAACTGTTCGTGGCGAAAGTGTTGGGGAACAAAATGGTCCGGGGTTACCGGTGTGGAAACCATCACATGTCAGTTCTTAGTGTGGAGTCACTGGACTAGGCACTTTGCTTTTAAGACTAGGGAATGACTCCTGTATTGCGCTGGTCTTGTAGATCAGGATCCTGTTCTCTGAAGCCCTTCGCTGAAGGCTTTCGAAAGTTCAAGAAATGAAGAAATTTGAAAGTGTTGTGGGCCTTCAATTCTTGATAATGCATCCGCCACTAGGTGTTGTTTTGCATCCACTGGTGTGTCGGATACTCTGTGCTGACTTGGGAAATGAAGTCCAGTTTGTATCTCCACTCTGCCGCCGGACTGCCACTTATCTGGTTTTTTGCACTTCGAAGGCATAGATGAGAGGTTTTTGGTCAGTAAAGATGTAACGAAATCCTCGACCCTCCATCCAAACAGCATGTGCCGGAATCGTTTTCACTGCTGTGTAGATGCGCCAATAACTCCTCGATCATAAACGTGGAGTATTTCCGTTGGCTATTTTGGAAGCTTCGAGCGATAGAAAAGAACGGCAATAGGTTACCCAATTGGTCGTGCATAAGTTTGCAAGCATCGAGAACCACCGAACAGCGAACATCACTGGCATCTACCCAAACGCTAAGGTTTTGGCTTCCTGGATATTGGATGACGAAGTAGTGTGAATGCATTAGCCAAAGCATTTTTGGCATCCGCAAATGCCTGCTCAGCAACCTCAGTCCATTTGAAGTATTTCCTGTGGATTTTTCAGTGTGGATCGCCTCTTGAATTTCTTAATATTTGTAATTCACCTCAAGAACTTTATTTAAGGGTGCTATCAGCTGCGGCGCGCGCTGCTTTTGGCAACAAACCGGCGATAAAAATTGAAAAGTCCTAAGAAACGCCCTTAGTTGAGTGATTGTAGTGGTGTTGGGGGAAGTTTAATTGATGCACCTCTACTCTGTCTTTCAAGGGTTCAATGCCATTTGCAAACTTTAAATCCTAAAAAATTTTTAAAAGGTCAAAAACCCCGAATGTACTTTTAAAGGTTTTTTACCTGGGGCCCATTTTTTTGGGAAACGTTCAAAAAAGGGTTTTTTAAGAATTGTGATATGCTTTTTCCGGGTGATTTTGGGGCAATTAATAGGGCCTTAAACAAATGCAAAATTACCCTTCATCGAAGTGGGCGGAAAAGCGCAAGTAGAAATCACGTTTGGAAATGCCAGATACGACCATGTGGTATATGTCGCCAATATTACAGACTCTTTTATTCTCGGACTCGACTTTTTAAAATCGCACAAATTTAACTTGGACTTTAAGAATAATGAGCTTCGTTCAGACTCAGAAGAAATAGCTGCGTTCGATATTAAAAATGAAACTATTTTACCTGTTCAGAAAATAATAGCCCAGACTGATATCATTCTACCTCCCAGAACTGATTCAATAATTTCTGGAACAGTAAAAGAAAGCAATAAATTCCGTTTTGGATTAATCGAACACCCAAACAATAGTGATCCCGTCAGAGGAGTACTTGTGGGAGCAACACTTGTGGACTTGTCGAGAACAGAAATTCCAGTTAGAGTAGTAAATGTGACGGACAAGTCGAAGGTGATAAAGAAAAATGAAGTGTTGGCGACATGCACTCCTGTTACCTGCATTAATAAGAACATCAGCCAAACGACAGCTAAATCTTCCGAGTGCCTGACGAAGGAATTAATACAAGACGTGGAGTTAACGGCAGAACAGAGAAGCGCTGCGGAGAAAGTAATAGCTGAATTTGAAGACCTCTTCTCCCGTACTTCGGGTGACTTTGGCCGTACGAGCTTAACTCAACATAGGATAGATACAGGCAGCTATTCTCCCATCAAGCAACATCCTAGGCGGCTGCCGTTTGCTAAGCAAGAAGAGGTGAGCAGACTTTTAGAGGAGATGCAGCGTGATGACGTCATCGAGCCACCGACTAGTCCCTGGGCCTCGCCAATTGTTTTGGTCCGGAAGAAGGATGGTTCCACCCGGTTCTGTGTTGACTATAGACGTCTGAATGACATTACCAAGAAAGACAGCTACCCTCTTCCCAGGATAGACGACACTTTGGACACTTTATCGGGAAACGAATGGTTTTCCACTCTGGATCTGAAAAGTGGTAACTGGCAAGTGGAAATCCATCCCGATGACCGTGAAAAGACTGCGTTCACCACGGGACAAGGATTGTGGCAGTTCAAAGTTATGCCTTTTGGACTCTGCAACGCACCGGCTACATTCGAGCGTTTAATGGAGGCAGTGTTGATAGGACTTTCCTACGAAGCATGTCTCGTTTATTTGGAAGATATCATCATCGTCGGAAGGACTTTCGAAAAGCATCTCGAGAACATTCGAAAGGTACTGCAGAAATTAAAAGAGGCAAACTTGAAACTAAGTCCGTCGAAGTGCAACTTGTTCCGTCGGGAAGTAAGTTACCTCGGGCACATAATATCCGCCCACGGAGTCCGAATCGATCCCGAAAAGACGTCTGCAGTCCAGAACTGGAGTCGTCCCGAGAATATCCATGACTTAAGAAGTTTTCTCGGTCTGTGTACTTACTATCGAAAATTCGTGAAGGGCTTTTCTCAAATTGCAAGACTTCTTCACAAATTGACCGAGACTGGACAGAAATTTCTATGGACTGAGGAATGTGAGGACGCATTCAACGACCTGAAGAAGGCTTTAACATCTTCGCCGATCTTGTCGTATCCTCACCCTGACAAGCCATTTATCCTGGACACAGACGCAAGTAAGGAGAGTGTCGGAGCAGTTTTGTCCCAGGAGATAGATGGCCAAGAACACGTCATTGCTTACTGGAGCAAATGCCTTTCAAAGGCAGAACGTAACTATTGTGTTACGAGAAAGGAACTTCTTGCTATCATTAAAGCCGTGGAGCACTTCCATCATTACCTATACGGCCGAAAGTTCCTGCTCCGAACGGACCATGCCTCTTTAACCTGGCTTCTAAATTTCAAGAATCCAGAGGGCCAAATAGCCAGGTGGATACAGCGATTACAAGAATATGACATCGAGATACGTCATCGGAAAGGGTCATCTCATGGAAATGCAGATGCTTTGTCGAGAAGGCCCTGCATAGACAGTTGTCGCTATTGCTCCAGGGCAGAGAAAAATTACCATCTGAAGCATCCCGTTGTCCGCCAAGTTACATCATCGGCACCATCTCAAGATCCCTGGAGTGACGAAAATGTTCGGTCGGACCAATTAGCAGACAGCGACATCAAACCTATTGTGGAATTTATGGAAAAATCCAGCGCTAAGCCCAGTTGGCAAGAAATATCATCTTACAGTCCGGCTACAAAACAGTTCTGGGCTTTATGGGATTCGCTTCGCCTGAGGAATGGAGTCCTGTATCGTAAATGGGAGTCGGACGACGGCAAGATGCTCCGATGGCAGTTAGAACTCCCTCGTTCGAGGATTCCGAAGGTTCTAGAAGAACTTCATAATGGCTTAACTGGAGGCCATTTTGGCGTAATGAAGACCCTGCAGAAAGTTCGCGAGCGCTTCTACTGGGTTAGGGCTCGAGGCGACGTCGAAAAGTGGTGTCAAGCTTGTGACGCCTGTGCCGCCTGTAAAGGCCCGAAGAAACGAAGCCGTGGAAGACTACATCGTTATAATGTAGGAGCGCCTTTTGAGAGGATTGCCCTCGACATCCTGGGACCTCTTCCGCGAACTTCGGATGGCAACAAATACATCCTAGTTGTCATTGACTACTTCTCTAAATGGCCCGAAGCGTTTCCTATTCCCGATCAAGAAGCTACGACCGTAGCAGAGGTACTGGTGCAAGAATGGATTTCCAGATATGGAACCCCTCTGCAACTTCATTCCGACCAAGGAACGAACTTTACCTCTGCAGTCTTTAAAGGACTATGCCAACTTTTCGGAATGGACAAAACCCAGACTACGCCTTTACACCCACAATCCGACGGCATGGTGGAGAGGTTCAATCGCACAATTTTAAACAACCTCTCGCTTCTGGTATCTAGGAATCAAGAGGACTGGGACAAGAAACTCCCCCTCTTCCTGCTGGCCTATAGGAGCGCCGTCCATGATACTACCGGCTTCACACCTTCCCAGATGCTGTTCGGCAGAGATCTTCGTCTTCCCGCCGATCTAGTGTTCGGCCGCCCTCCAGATGCGCCTTCATCGCCAGAGGAGTACGTGGAAAACCTTCGGGCACGGTTTGAAGATGTACATCATTTTGCTCGGGAGCGGATCAACCTGAACACGGAAAAGAAGAAGACTCGCTACGACACGAAGGCTACGGGACACGAGTTCAACGCAGGTGACAAAGTTTGGCTATGGAATCCTACTCGACGGAAAGGCCTGTCCCCCAAGATGCAATCGCCGTGGGATGGTCCTTACACAGTCCTAAACCGGCTGAATGACGTCATCGTACGGATTCGTAAGTCACCAAACTCGAAGCCAAGAGTTGTACATTACGATCGGCTTGCCATTTACCGCGGTTGTAATTAGCTCAGACCATGGTCACTATGGCGTAATTCCTCTTTTCTTTCAACTCTCATTTCTTTCCTGTCTTTCTCTTCTCTTCCTCTTTCGTCAACTTTCTTTCACTTACTACTTACTCCATGTTTAGTGTACATATTTGTAATATATTGGTTTTTATTAATGTGTATTTGTTTATTACATTGATTACTTATTAGTGTAATTGTTTATTATGTACATTATTTATTTATTAGAGTGCATTTGCTTACTGTGTTTATTGATTATTTGCTTAAATTATGTTGTTAAGATTTGGTTAAAGGTCGGACACTGTATATTTTGTGTGACCTCCTGACCGGGGATTGTACTGCCCGGGACGTGCAGTCCTTGGGAAGGGGGCAATGTTACGAATTTTCGGGGGCAACCCGCTGCTCTGGGGCTTAAAATGGTTTAAAATTCGTATTCTACGCTTCAAATACATAAATTTTGCTTTTTGTTGCATCAAAATCGGCCAATTAGAACCGGAGATATGAGGTTTCGGTTGGCCATTGTTTTTCAATGGAGGTTCTAGAAAACTCGAGAAATATTAGTCCTAGAGCTTAGATCTCTTCACTTTTGAGGACTTATTTTTGGCGCCAAATTTGGCGATGTGCAAATTCCGTTTTTACTTTGTGACTGTCAGTGGTGACTTTCTTCAGTGACTGTCTACAAGCGACTACGAGTACTACATTCACCGCAAAACAGGTGAGCTCGTTCTGAATATATTTTATTATCCTGCATACAAAATGTCTCTCAATAAAAACGCCCGAAAAGAAGATTTTATTAACCTGCTTAACGAACTTGATGTTCCGTTATCGGGCAAGGAAACTGTGCTCGTTGAAAACAGAAATGGAACAATCCAAAATATATAAAGATCATAAAGAATTTGTAATTAATTTATTAAATTCTATTGTTGAAGATAGGAAAAATACAGAGATACAAAATTTAGAATTAGAAAAAATCAAATTAGCTAGAATAGAAAAAGAAATTGAATTGCAAAATATTTAAAGTAAAAACGCGCAGTCACACGGTAATTCCGATAATAAAATTGAAACAAACCCGAGTAGTAATTTAGAGTATCTCATAAAAAGTGTCCGAACTCTCACCATACCTGTACCTGATAAACCTGAGAATTTTAATTTGTTTTTCACAACCTTGGAACGCGCTTTTGCCACCAAATCAGTCCCTGATGACTGCAAAGCAGAAATTTTAATTAATATTCTCGGCGACAAAGCCGCAAACATCCTGCATTATATTGACGAGAAGGATTTACAGTGCTATGAAAAAGTAAAAACACTTGTCTTGAAAGAATTTCATAGCCATCCCGCCGCTGAGTGTTTACATACATTTCGAAGAATTCGTCGCGCTCCTAATGAAACTTATGTTCAGTTCGCAACGCGACTCAACGCCAATTTCCGTCACTACCTCACTACTGCGCAACGTGAGCGACTTTGAATCATTACGCGACCTCGTCGTTTCCGACCAATTTTTTCTAATACTGGATAGACAGACATCGTCCCGCATAAGCATTACACAGGGCGAAGGCTGGTTTAAACCGAAAGAGCTCGCTCAACATTGTGATATATATTTCGAAAGCACAGGAAAATTTATAAATGACACCCCTCTGTCTGAAAAACAAAGTGAAGCGATTTTTGACAAGAAATCCACTAACCGTTACACTCCCAAATTTCAAAGTTACCCTCCAAAGGAACAAGAACGTAAATTTAATTTTCATCAAAATAAAGACCGTGATAGTTATGCTAAAGTTAAATATCTAAAAAGTTTATCTTACGGACACGAAAAAAAACAGATGTCCCAACAATATCGTCTGCCTGGCCTGTAGAGTACCTGGTCATAAAGCTTCCCAGTGTGCATATTCCACGAAGGAGTCTGATAAGAGATTCAACAAAAAAGAAATAAAAAGTGAGGCTACCATTAACAAAATTGCCAGCGATTCCCCCCCTTCATTCCTTAACGAGTTAAAATATGTAGATATCTTGCTAGATAATGTTCCAGTAAAAGCTTTGATCGACTCAGGATCTGCACTTCTAGTTGTATGCAAACGACTTGTCCATCCACTCAAAGAAACTTTTTCTCAAATAACCTTAACCAGCTGCTTTAAAGAAAATAAAACCGCAAATCTAGCAAAATTCATGTTATCTTTAAAAAGCTTGCAACCCGTGGAAGTGATTGCTGCTGTATGTGATGAACTATGTGACGTAATTCTTCCCCCGCCCCAGTATCTATGAGGTTTTACGAGAGGCGAATTCACAGCGATCGGAAAGCGTGTCTACATTTCCCCCCCCATCGACGCCCGTCGCCAGTGGCGGATCTAGGATTGGATAAAGGGGGGGGGGCTAACTTACCTGGTATTCAATAATTTGGGTACAGTTATCCACAGGCCCTACGAGAGAGGGGGACAGGCGGGGCACCGCCCCGGGGCCCGTGTTCAGCTAAAGTGCGTCCGTAATTTTTTCAGAATGTGTTAAAAATTTCATTTATAGATCTGTAATTAAAATCCTTTTTTTAAATAGACTAAATTTCGAATTCATCCCAGATAGCACAAACTTGTCCAGAACCCTCCTAGAAGACGTCATATAGACAAGTTGTGTCCATTAAACATCCAGGATTCGTCGGATTCTCGTCCCTTTTACGTCAATATGGCACTATAGGACGCCCATATGACGTCTTATAAACACCTATATAGACATAATTATGGACGTGCTTGCCTATTTATGGACTTAGTAAGGGCAATTATTGCACACCAGTGTCTATATATGGACCTACTTAGGTCAAGTCTTGGACATCTCCTTCCATACTTCTTGCCATTTCACTAAGGTACTATGGATTCTCTGGGATACGTCTATAAAAAAGACTTAACCATCTGGAAATTCCATGTCCAGTTTTGGTCTATTCATGGACATTTTCTGGATTTTCCAGATTATGTCCATAAATAGATGTCTTCTGGATGTCTATCTATAGACATGAACGTAATATGGCGAGATGGATCAGAAATGGATATAAAATGGACAACTGTGCTATCTGGGATAATTATAGAATGATTTAGATGGCAGAAATGTTAATTCTACCATTTAAATATTAGTATTTTTTCAACCTTCGAACATCAATTTAAAAAAGTACCATTACACATCAGACAAACTTCCCTCCCACTCTCTTTCCTTTTAGCATTTTATATGAAAATCATTAAAAAGAGCAGTTTTACAAAAAAAAAAAAAATCCCTTCCGTCCCTCCTGTTTTTTCGAAACTTTTGTGCTTTACGAAAAGGGCCGGGAAGGCTTTTGCCCAGCCTTATGAAATATCTCTCAGAGGCCTTGCTTATCGAAGCTTGGCGACATTTGGCACGATTTTTTACATGTCGCCTGTATATTTCATTTTTCTGCCTATATATAGTATTATGTAATCGAATTCCGAGAAAGGTGTGCTAATTTCCGATAAAATAAAATATTCGAACCTGCAAGGACTTACACTTCATAGGAAAAACAATGTCTGAAAAAATTAATTTAAATCATACCTCTTTTTTCCATAGTGATATCATTGTATTCTTTCTAATAATGCACCTCTTTACAAACTCCCTGTTAGTGATGCATGTACTATATTTTGTGAGTGCTGTTCTCCTTGAAATAGTTTGTTCTGGGGCTGTGCAGTGTGCATTTATGATTTCTTGCTGATGATTTGCGCTTTCACTCTCACTAGACAAATTATCATTTTTCGGAATTTTCATAAAATAATCACCTATATTACGATTCAATGACCGCTTTCTTGAGGCCATAATATTTGCATTTAAATTAAATTCTTCACACGAACGGAGCTAAATAGAGAACAAATGAATCACACTAGCGCTTCACCCGAAAAGAACGACCAAACGGCGAAAGCAATTTCAATGGGCTAAGATTTTGAAGCCTGCTTAGAAAGGACTACAGTACTTCCAAGAAATTCTTCCACCACTCCTAAACATTCAAAATGGGTGTACTTTTGTATAAACAGTAAATGTCCGAAAACCAGGTAAGAAAAATTAGCTATAGTAATAGTATTCTTTCAAAATACCCCAGAAAATCGAAATGGCGGAACAAAAGAACCTTTCACAATGGTACAGGAGATAGTCACTTGGGATTCCTAGTCACTTGATGTCTATGTTACACTCCCCCCTTCCCCTCACTATGTCTAAAACAGGCTTTAAACCAAATAGGTAGGCCGTTCCTGAAGGTAGTATCCTATAGTATCCCTCACTATATACATCCACAAAATACACATAGACCAGACAACCCCTATGCTTTCGCAGTGACTAAAATCATCGGGAGCTGTAGGAGGGGCGGTCAGCTGCCAAGGGGGTCCCAAAGATAACGATTGGTGAATTCACCCCTCTTCCTTCGGGGGGTCGCTGCGCTTTCCCCTTTCTCCAAAGCTAACCGATCTTTTGTTCATGAACTTTTAAACCATCTTCGGGATCATCTGGTAGTTCTCAGCCCCTCCCACTGCCTCCGATCACTTTAGTCACAGAGAAATCATACGGGGTGTCCAGACTATGTGTATTTTGAGGTCTGTGTGTACATCTATCATAAGGTACACATCAGTACAGAATCCGAGACGCGCACCGCACAAGGCGCGCGCAAAGACTGTTTATGTTTAACAGTTAATTATATGCACGAGGGTTGCCTTTTAAGTTTTTACAAAAAGTAGGAAGAAAAATAATTTTTTGGGAGCAAACTATTTTATTGCTTTTCAAAATATTCCCCTTTAAGATTTATACACTTTTCCACCCGTTCAAACCAATTCTTGAAACAGTTTTTTCACTCTGAAATTGATATCTCGAAGCAGGGTTTTGGAAGGTATCGACAGCTTCTTGAGGTGATGAAAATTGCTTCCGACGCATTTTTTGTTTAATGTAAATGAATGAGTTAGGCTACAAAAGTCGTTAGGCTACAAATCAGGAGAACATAGGCAGTGAGACATTAATTTGATATTTTTATCCTTCAAATAATCACATTTCACGTTCTGTGTGGAAGCTGGCGCTGCCATGATGAAGAATGATGCATCGATTTTTGTTGTTTTTCCTGATTTCGTTGATGATTTCTGGCAAACAAAGTTTTCTTTACCATTTAGCAGTTTTTTGATCCTCTAAAGGAATGGTTGCGATATGTCCTGTAAATCCGAAGAAACAAGCAAGCATTTTCTTGGAAGTGATTGAACGAACAAATTTCGTGGGATTCGGTTCATCTGGAAACACCCAAACAGTGGATTGTTGTTTAGTTTCCTGCTCATACGAATGTATCCAAGTTTCGTCACCTGTAACGATGTTTGTTTACGGATTTTGCAGTTCCCATTTGGAATTTTTTTAGCATTTCCTTACGCCAATTTGCACGAGCCTCTTTTAGAGCTTCTGGCAAATTGTACGGAATCCATCTGGAGAAAATCTTTTTAACAGCTAAATGTTCATGCAAAATCGAATCTATTGCAGTCTGTAATATGCCAAGGGATGCTTCTATCTCACGATATGTGACATGCCGATCTTCTTCAATCATGTTGCGCATAGCATCGATGTTGTCTGGAATCACATTCGATTTTGGTCGTTCTTCACGAGAATCATCACTGACGGACGCACGACCACGAAGAAATTCTGAAAACCAATTTTAAACAATCTTTTCGGATGGTGCTTCATTACAAAAAGTTTCACGAAGTGATACTAAGCATTCTTGACGAGTGAAGCCTTTCAAAATCATCCAAGAGAAACCTTCACGAATTATTTCCATTTTTTTCACTCACTGGCTTGTTTAGAACACTTGAGTAAACAAAATACGCAGGCAATTTCTATAATGCCACTGATTCCTAGATTTAAAAAATGTGAATTTTACGAATATCCTGAAGACAAGTTTCAAAAGCACCTGCTATTGATCGTTTGTAAAAACATAAAAGGCAACCTACGTATTTTTAGCTCCCCCTTTTTATGACTTTGCAGGGGGTGAATGGACATCATCGCTCAAACACTGTTCTTTGCATTTGCCATAACCCGTTCAAACAATTAGCTGTTCCGCGCTACTCACGTATATATGGTAAAACTAGGTTACTGATCATCCTTAAAAGAAACCGAAATGTTTCAAGGAGGAGACGAAATTTCGGGCGATTCCTTGGGACTCAAGTTTTGAAAATACCTGTAGCCTGGGAACGAAAGGGTTAAAAACCATTGATTGAGGTCAAGTCTAAAAATTAAAGTAATAAATCAAAAAAGTAAATTAAAATTTCAAATTTCAAAATAACCGATTTTAGATACGCAGTTGTAAGCATCAAAACTCTATTCTATCTAGTCTAAATTCAGTTTCAATGGGGGGGGGGGCTATAGCCCCTATAGCCCCTCCGGTAGATCCGTCTCTACCCGTCGCCCTTAATGAAGAGAGACAGACACTCCCGAAAATAAACAATCACACTTATTCCCGTTCCATGAGTGAAATTGAGTGCCAGATGTTAGATTCTTTTCTGATAAATGTTTCGAATGTAGTAGAAGAGTGTTCGTACGATTTGAGTCATATCACTGATCCTGTGTTAAGAGAAAAATTAAATGAGTCGATAAGTAATTATAAGCCGAATAAAACGGAAAGCACAAATCTAAAAATGTCAATAATATCAACGGATGACGTACCAGTCTGCCAGGTCACGTAGGTTAGCTTTTTCTGAGAAGCAAGAAGTAGACAAACAAATACAGCAATGGTTGGGAGATGGCATTATAGAGGAAAGCTTTTCAGATTACAGTTCCCCCCTCGTCGCATGTAGAAAAAAAAATGGGGATATGCGCTTATGCGTAGATTACAGGAAATTAAATAAAAAGACTGTCAAAGATAAATATCCGTTACCAATTATTGAAGAGGTCTTGGATAATTTAAGTAGTGGCAAAGTGTTCACTACCCTCGACCTAAAGAATGCATTTTTCCATGTGGAAGTTGAGGAGAATAGTAGGAAATACACTTCGTTCCGTACCGACACAAACCAGTTTCACTTCCTTAAAGTTCCCTTTGGTCTAACCAATAGTCCTTCAACATTTCAAAGATATGTAAATGCCGTATTTAGAGAGCTTTTAAAAGACGGTACCGTAATTATTTATCTAGATGATATCATCATACCCGCTGAAAACGAAAATGAGGGATTTGACAAGTTAACACGTGTATTAGAAACAGCGTCAAAATATGGTCTTGAACTAAATTTAAAGAAATGTCAATTTATGAAACGGGAAATTAACTTTTTAGGACATATAATTACTAATGGCACAATTAGACCTTCTCCAGGAAAAACTCGTGCAGTTCAACAATTCCCAGAACCTAGAAATGCTAAACAAGTGCAAAGTTTCCTTGGATTAAGAGGATATTTTAGGAAATATATTCGATCCTATGCAACTATAGCAAGGCCTTTAAGCGAATTATTAAGAGCTTCAACACCCTTCAAATTTGATTACGAACAAAAAACAGCATTCCAAAAACTTAAGGACATTTTGAGCAATGAGCCTGTCCTACATCTCTTCAAGCAAGGTGCTAAACTAGAGCTTCACACAGACGCTTCTAAATTAGGGTTTGGCGCTATTTTAATGCAACAAAGCGATGATGGGTTTTTCTATCCGATTCATTACATGAGTAAGAAAACCTCTGTGCAAGAAGAAAAATACTGTAGCTATGAACTCGAAGTTTTAGCTATAATAGAAGCCCTCAAGAAATTTAGAAATTACTTAATTGGAAATAAATTTAAAATTTACACCGATTGCGATGCTTTCACGAAAACCTTAAACAAAAAAGACTGAACACCGAAAATAGCCAGATGGACACTCTTTTTGCAAGAATTCGAATACGAAGTGGTACACCGTCCCGGTAAACAGATGCAACATGTAGATGCCCTTAGTAGACATCCTGTGACACTTTTAACAACTGATGGACTAACGCATAAGATTATTACTGCTCAAGAAAGTGACGAATATATCAAGACAATGAAGCACCTCTTACAACAAGGAGAAAATGTCGCGTATGTCTTAAAGAACGATGCTTAGTAAAGTTAATGACCAAGAAGTACTTGTCGCTCCTGAAATGTTACAAATCGAAGTTGTTAAGAAGTCTCATTCACTAGGTCATTTCTCTGTAGCGAAAACCGAAGAATTGGTAAAACGAGATTATTACTTTCCCAATATGAAGAAATGCGTTGAAAATGTTGTAAATAGCTGTATTGAGTGCATACTAGTGAATAAGAAGAGAGGAAAAGGTGAAGGTTTCCTTAATCCCATTCCTAAGGACGACATACCATTATCAACTTGCCACATTGATTTTATCGGTCCGATGCCGACAACGAATAAAAATTATAATCATACTAGCTGACCCAGCAAACGTTGTTTTGCCATATAAATTATTCCTAGGATTATTTTAGTAGAAATAAATGACTAACTTATTGTAAGTTTGTGAGGATGTGGTATATGAGTGGAAGAGGCATGGAGCGCTGTGAACGATGCTGGAATATAAAAATAACACAATACCAAACATTTATATTTTTAATTCATTGTAATTTATTCTTTAAATTTATATATATCGCTAATTACAATAATTTTACTAAAAAATAATATCAATCCCTTAACGCAATAGAGTATACAATATTTTTTGTTATCCCATCTTTAGATAACACAAACAAACTGGGTGCCCACTGTATGGTTTGCCCACTCGAGAGCATGCCACGTATAACTGTCCGTGTGAAAAACATGGCGTGCTGAAATCTAATCCACAAACAGACATAGTTTGGCCTTGAGACTTATTGATAGTTATTCCATAAAAAAAATTGCCCCCCCCCCAAAAAAAGGATGAAAATTTGAAACACTTTCAGATTTTAAATACGCACTATAGTGCAATATATTAAAATAGTATCATAATTTATGCGTCGTTCCTATTTTTCGTCCTTAATCCATTAAGTTGGAAAGTGTTATCATTATTCATGACTGTGCTGTATTTTTCTTCCTTATTTTATAAAACCCATCTTTGGAATCGAAATCTATCTTAAAATCGCCTACTAAAACTATTTTACAATCTTCGCCAAGTATATCACAACTTATATCACAACTACATACTTCACCGTTTTATATATTGTTTCCTACTTTAACGCCTCGACTCTCGCCAAGGAGGCGATGATTAAACATATGCAGTTACCATGACGATTTTTTGCATTTATGTAGAAATCGTAATTTAGAATTAAAATGGCGATTTGGAACAACATGTAAGTACAGCATGCCGTTACATTTTTATTTATTTTGGATTACCAATTAATGCAGTTTTAATAATTAAATGTCTTCAAATTCCTTAACTGGGGCGTTTATCGCTAGTTTGCTACTTTAGTTATCACCTAGTTCTTTTGGGTGCGTTGAAACGGTACTTACTTATTATCCCGGCGGTCACTTCCGCCAAACTACTTTTTCGTAGATTTTAAATACGTTGCCAATCGTATTCCAAACCATCAACAATTTCATGTGCCCGGCATTTATCTTGGTGAAAAATTGCTTATCTTGGCGGACCGCCGGGATAATACGTAAGGACCGTTGAAACTTGTGCATAACTCCCAGAGACCCATGACTGCAAAGCTCGCCAAAGTACGGGGATTTTTCAGGTTGGCCAGAGTGGGGGGCGTTAAAATAGGAATCAACTCTTTCTTGTACCATAAAACACATCTTTGGAATCTAAATCTATCTTAAAATCGCGTACTGACACTGTTATACAATCTTCGCCAGGCATATTCTTCCTGTATACTATACCTGTACCTGTAACTATATATTCCAACTATACCGCAAAGACATTTTAAATGCTGTTTGGAATGGGCATCATAATCCATGAGTGTACCGTGTTTTCCTTTCTTGTTCCACAGAGAACTTCTTCGGAATAGAAATCTATATTAAAATCGCCTAATAAAACTCTTTTACAATATACGCTAGGCGTTTTCTAACTATACGCGAAATATATTTATAATAAATTGTCGCGTTTTGGCACTCCATTTAGCGATCAATTATCAAAAATTGCAAACCTTGTGCGACTTTCAACATTTTATTAACTTCTCCCCCCCCCTCTCCACATTATCTGGCAAACACATTTGAAAAGTGATTCGACACGCTAATGTCTACTCAGAAATCCTGATTGAAATTGCGTTCAGCAATCGAATTACATTGTGGATGACCATGCCGAAGAATGATTAATTTTTATACCAAGTTTTGTCATGAAAATGATTATAAATTGAGGCAAACAAACTTGTGGCCCTAAATCTGACAAAATCACTGCAGGACATCCAAAAGTGTTAAAATATTTAAAAAAGAGCCTCGACTATTACATTAGCAGACGTAGAAGTAAGAGGCACAAGCTCCATATGGCGATGAAATGATCAGTGATTGTTAGAACAGTAACGACCATTACTGAAGGGACCAACAAGGTGCAATAGCAATAGTATGTCCTGGATAAGTTGGTGTGTATGTTTTGTTGTAAAGGAGCAGGCTCGAGTAGGATGATGTTTCACTTGCTGTAAACATACAGTACAAGAAGTGCAACAAAATTGACAGTATCAGTATGAATTACCTTTCCAAAAATTACTTCCTTGTTTAGAAATTCGTAAGTCTTTTTTAAAACATAATGTGACAGAAGAGAAATTGTTAAAGCTTTTGCTTTTAACGAATGTGGAACAACAATTACATGATGATAAGATTGAATTATGAAACATATAGACGTTTTCACACATGCATATAACATAGTTTTGCTGGATGAATAAAAAAGGGCATGGATGAGTTGCAGAGGAACCCTTACTTAATATTTCATTATAAATGACAGACAACTCAGGATCAGCATTTTGGCTCTCTGAAAAAAGTTCATTTTGAAATGTTCCAACAGTGGATCAGTACTATTTGAGTTTTTTGTAACTAAAAAGTTCACATATTCATTATTTTTAGGAACATTATCAACAATTGGTATAACACCTTTATCATAAATTAACTGAGATTACTGTCAAGAGTTTCAGTATATTTTCAAAGTTTGTCCCTAGATAAATAGTCAGCAAGTACATTTTTAGATCCAGCAATGTGCTGAAAACTAAATGAATATTCTGACAACTCAAGTAACCACCTGTGTGATTATGTCAGCTGGGTTGGTAGTCTTTTTATATTTTTTTCAAAGGAGCACTATCAGAAGAATGATAAAATGTCCTATTATACAAATAATATTTAAAGCATTAACAGATTTATATATAGCCATTAGTTCCAACTTAGAGCAGGATACTTTTGCTCAGCTTTATTTAACGATTTGGAAAAATAAGCAACTGGAAGTAGTTTATTATCATACATTTGTAAATAGACAAGCACTTATAGAAATGTGGAAGCATCAGTATTTAAATAAAAAGTCTTATTCCAGTCAGGAAGTCTACCATAGTTCAGAGAAAAATATTTGTTGCATCTTTTGAAAATTTTGTTCATGTGTAAAGTCCAAACAAATTTAGCTTTAGGAGTAGTTAATTGAATCAAAGGTTGAGAGTAACTCAGAAAATGCAGGAATTAATGTTTGTAAAAATTGCCAAACCAATAAAGCGTTTTAAATTGTTTTTTTGTTGTAGGAGTTGGAGAAGAAAACAACTTTGCAATTTACAATTGAATAGGCTTGATAAAATGATTTTCAATATGAAAACCCAAATAGTTTGTTGATGTTTTTATGAAAAGAACATTTAGTAGGAGCAAGTGTCAAATTATATTTTACATAAAACTTTTAAAACTTTTTCAAGTTTATGTACAGTGTCTTCAAAAGAATGTGATCCTATAATAAGATCATCCTGATATGCGAAAATTCCATCTGAGTTAACCTCGTCTAGTAAAAGATCCATAAGAGCCTGAAAAGTTGAGGCAGCGGATTTCAAACCGAAAACCATTCTTTTATATTTAAATGAGCCAAACTGAGAAGTGAAAGTTAATTTATCTTGTAAATCTTTTGGTAAATCTATTTGATGATAAGCCTGTTGTAAATCTAAACTGGTGAAAAATTTATATGTTGATAGATTAGCAATAATTGTCTGAATTTTAGGTAAAGGATATGATGAACCTTGTATGACAGAATTTAACATACGCAAATCAAGGGCTAACCTATACTTCTGTTTGCCAGAAGAGTCAGGCTTTTTCTTTACTAAAATTACAGGACATGCCCATTCAGAACAGTTACGTTCAATTATACCTGCATTCAGTAATTGGTCTATTTGCTCTTTAGCTTCACTTTGAAGAGCCTGAGGAATTGGAAATGGCAATGTTTTTATTGGAAAATCATTAGTAAAGTTCAACACAGGAATAACTCTGTCAGTGTGTCCTAAAGTAGACATATCTTTTGAAAAAGCAGCAAAATTGCTTAGTAATAAACTACTTAATTCACTTTGTTCATTACATTCCAAATGTGCTAAGTCAAAATCAGATGAAGTTAATTGCTGTTTTCTTTTATTAAGCACTTCTGATGAAGGCTGTATTAAATTACACATTTGAAAATTCTCAGAATCATCGGTTAGGTCTCTTTCTTTAACTTCATCAATATCATAAATATTACCAATCTTGGTATTCTTATTTAAATGAATTTTCTGTTCAGATACATTATGAATAAATATAGAAAATTTTTGAGAGCACTTGTTACCATTTTTGTTTTGATTAAAGTGTTCATTTAAATAACAAGCCTCATAAGAAATGTAATTTTCAGCATCATTTGGTGAAAAAAGAAAATATTCAGTGCTAGACTTATTATCACAACAAACCTGAGCATAAATATGCTCATCCGCTCTAAAATGACCTTTTGACATAGATAAACAGAATTGTCATTTACTTTAATTGAATTAGGACCTTTTTCATTATTATCAGTTGCACACACATGCATATTGCTAGAGTCTTTATTATTTAGAAAATATACCTTTAAATCATTAACCATAAGACAAGAATTTTTCATATCAATTGAAATATTGTTTTCTCTTAAAAAAGGAAAACCCAAAATACCATCAAAATGTTCATTAACTGGAATGTCAACAATATAGAAGCAGTGGTGAAAAAACATTGATTTAATTTTAAAGGTTAATTTAATACAAGCAGAGAATTTTATTTTTGAATTAATTGTAGATATAGTGACTGAAGAAGCCAGGTGTTTGTAATTGATTTTAGATTTAATTTCATTAAAAACATCCCTTGTAAGCAAAGAAATAGAACTACCAGTATCAATCAAGAATTTAAGTTTTTGTTTATTCACCATCACTTCAATTATTGGTAATAAATTACAATCATTGTTCACATTTGCAATAAAATATTCATTTCGTTTTTCATCTTCAAAAATATTATCAGTCTGTACATATTTAGATTCAGCAATGGTAACAGGTACAATAGTCTGAGTCGAACAAGAACGAACTCTACGCTCATTAGACACTTTTGGTAAATTTTTAGACAAAATTGGGAAATTGTCTGGTGTATGTATGAAAGAACGAGATGTGTTCCCACCAGTCAAATCACACCTCGAAATTAGTTTAAATTACAGTCATTAGAAAAATTTCTTCCTGAATTTCGGAAGTTGGGTCGACGACCAACATTATTATTTTGTGGAGTATTGTGCAAAACTTTAAATTTTCTACACTGGCGTGCAGAATGATGTCTGCCGGAGCACAATTGGCAGATAATACTACTTTGACCTCTATTTCTGTCATAATTTTGAAAAACTGTATTTCTGTTTTTAAACTGTGTATTATGAGGTCTACGTTGTCTGAAAAAATTCCGTTGCTCAGAAGCAGAAGCAGAAGCATTACGATTGGTGTCAGCAGAACCAGAAGTAGAATTTTTAAAAGTCAAATCATTAATTTTTGAAGCTAATTCTTCAATTTTTTCAGAAATAGCAAACACTGGGGCTTTTTGTTGATTAGCCAAAACAAGTGATTCAGATTGTGCAATATTTTGTAATTGCTGGGCACGCACAACAGCTTTAGAATAGTCAGTTATGTTATCCTCCAAAATTTTAACTCTAATGTTAGATGGCAAAGCCGACATCAATTTAACATATTTAATATCATCAAGAGCTTGAGAATCTTTAATTTTATATACCTTAGAAACCAAAACATTTAATCGATGAACAAAAGCAGTTACAGAGTTAAAATCTTCAAATTTCAAATTATTAAGCTCGGTTACTGGAGCTAGAATTTCATTATTACAAAAATATTTTTCAAATTCTAATTTAATTACATCAAAATCTCTCGCTTTATTTACAACCTCATTTTCAATAAAAAACTGTAATGCTGGACCAATTAGTTTAGTCTTGAAATACAAAATAGTTTTTTCTTCTGACCATTTGTTTAAAGATGCTAAGTCTTCCAATATACCAAAGAAATGTTTTAATTCTACGGCATTACCATCAAATGATGGAATATTAACAGAAAAATCAGAAATTTTAGACATTCTACAATAATAAAAATAATGACTTACCTACAAAAATGACATAAAACACACAAAACGCAAAAATTATCCTCTTATGAATGAAAATCAAAACATTTATCCTTGTGACACACATAAAAGTTCCGAATCCATTATAAAAACACACATAATTCTGAACACCACATACGTCTCACGGTTTCCGCTAGAGTTGACTCAGAAGTATCGGCGAAATACAGGAAACATAGGAACAACAAACCCTGGTAGCGGAAAAACACAGGGCGGCGAAACCAGAAGCGCGAGGCGAAACCAGAAGAGCATCGTAACACCGGAATGGTCACTACGGAAAATGTAGATACGAAGAACACAGGTATCAGCAAATTCTTTTCGGTCGCACAACGCTGGGTAATCAAAAATCCTCTCATCCCTCTGAAAAATCCGAGAAAGTTCACAGCACAAGGAGCAGTTACTGAATCACCGCAGGGAGACATCAAAATTCCGATGACATGGAGACGGGAGAGTCCGCAGAAAATTTGTTTTGCTTAAGTAAGAACAGTTTTTTTTTTTTTTGCACATTCATACTTGGGCAAAAGGAAACTCCGACAGCCGGTGATGTGCCGGAAACAACTACTCGTGGAAACGAGCTGGTCATGACGCACCAAGTTTATATGAGGGAGTTGTCGGAGGACGATTAAGAGAAACGTTCCCTCGGCCGCTCACATGACGTATAGTGTACAAAAGGTATTTGAGAAAAACTGACGGACAACTGGAATACACAAAAAGGCTGCACTTTATTGTAGGTATCTTCACAAAACAGTTATTAAAGAAACAAGTTCAATTACGCACCGTACATTACTTCAACACCAGGAACATATCTAATTGTTCCGGCCACACGGCATGCCGGAGTTCCATAAAAAAAACGAACACAACCTCCTCTGACGGAGAGCAATCGAGAAGTCTTTTCAAATCTTTCTACAAAACTGCCAGCTCTCTACAGGTTGGCGAGTAAAATATGAGCACTCATAAGCCACTGCCCCACGTGACAACCACCGTCCGGTAGGCGTAAACAATATAAAAATTTGAAACAAACGGATTAAATGATTAATGCCAATACAGAAGTGCCAGAATTTGGCGGATGCCAATACGAAAGGCTACAACCCTGTGAGAAAACACCGACGGAGACCGGGAGGCGCTAAGAACTAACACAGTATATGCTAAAGCGAAATTAATTTAGAAGGGAAACCCCGAAAAATCCCAGACATAGCGTCGCGCAAAAGGAAAGAATATTTTATCGAGCCGAAAAAACAAAGTGGAGAGAGATTAATACGGAATACGTAATTTTGATTTAGAAAGACGAAACATAGGAACATTATTTTAAGACGCGAAAAATATGTGAACTTCGTCACAGGGTGGACCGCCCTTATGACTTAGGGTATGAGACATAGTTAAAAACCTATTCTATGAACTAACGAATATACATAGAAAATTTCATTAAAATTGGTCGAGTGGTTTCGGAGGAGTTAGGTGACTAACACTGGGACAGGAGAATTTTATATATTAGATATTTTCAGTAATCGATGGTTTCACTAAATTTTCATGGCTTTATCCAGTAAAATCAACATCCGCTAATGATGCCATACAAAAACTAAAACAACAGCAAGCAATTTTTGGAAATCCAGTCAGAATCATATCTGATCGAGGCCCTGCTTTTACCTCCAAAGAATTTGAGGATTACTGTGAAACTGAAGGCATAGAACACTTAGCCATATAGAGCACTTAGTACGTTGATGCACTTCAGAGAACCATAAACTCAACCACATCAAGAAGCACTAAAAGAACACCTTTTGAGCTTCTAACAGGTGTTCAAATGAGACGAAAGGAAGATAAGAGAATTTTAGAAATCCTAGAAGAAGAAATAATAAATTCGATGATAGACCACATAAACACTATTCGCGAAGAAGCAAAAGGAAACATCCTGAAAATCCAAGAAGAGAACTGCAAATGCTACAATAAGGAAAGAAAGAAAGCCCATGTTTACAAGAAGGATGACTTAGTGGCTATTCGACGCACACAGTTCGAAACTGGCATGAAACTACGAGCAGAGTTTCTAGGACCTTATAAAGTTGTTCGAGTCAAATCCAACGACAGATATGATGTAGAGAAAGTCGGTGACCGAGAAGGTCCTAACAAAGCATGTACTTCAATGGACAATATGAAACTATGGTCCAGCAACTAAATGACTTTTAATGACTCTCTAATAACTGTTATTTTTTCTTTTTTTTTCTCTCTGTTTTGTATTTTTCAGATTTTTGTGCTGATTTTACGGTGAGGACTGGACACCTTCTGTCAGAATGCCCGAGACTGTAGAGTAGATTACCTGAGCGCCGCCAGGAGGAGCTGACTCGCCGGCCTAGAACATCTGAGAGCCGAGCATAAAAAAAGTTTGCAGAGAGCGACCAGAGACGCGGCCCACGTCAGCTGCACGAAGGCAGCTGGGCACTTTTGTTTTCCATAATAGCGTTGGAAACTGCAAGAAGGCAGTGATCTGTTAAATATCGGAATGAAGTCCGTTTTTCCTTAACCATTTTGTAAATAGATTGCATGTAAATAGTTTATTTTCCTTGATTAAACGCTAACCCAGAGTTTTAATTTGTGTCGATTGATTATTGGAGATCCTAGCGAGGGTACCACATACATACGTACATATCATATTGTTGCGGAATTACTCTGCTAATCCTGGGGTTCGTCGTTCTAAAGTCCAGTTGGTGTAAAAAGTTCAAGTAAAAAGTCACTTGTCAGGATGGAACTGGAACACAAACTTTATTGCTTCTAGAACTTCGTGGAACAATCAGCTGTACAAAATTCACAAGCACAATTAAACAGTAATGTGCTTTTAACAGTTCTCTTAGATCAGAAGCTCTCACAAATGCTGTATTTCTCACACAAAATAAATCACTTTCACAGGCAAAAATTCAGTGAAAATATACGAGAAATAACACTAACCGTCTCTCAATACTCAGCGATGAAAAATGTACACACAGCACTTTAAAAACAGCTTCATAAAGTAAGCTGAAACACAGCTTCTATAGCACTATCAATTCACAAAGCAAGCGTACTGAGAGCTCTTCACACATTGAGCGTTCAACTCGCACTGAACTGTCGGGACAGCGCGCTGGTGGAATTTATAGAGGAGGCAGAAGCTGCGAGAAGTTTCTAGAAAAGTATATTCCTCGAAGATTCCAGATAAAGCGGGACTTCTGATTACGTCATAGAAGAGAAATGTTAGGCTATTATGCGTTTTTAATGCAGGAAAAACAACTTCCAGGCCCCATTGGGAAAATCGCGCCAAATGACCAAAAAGTCGCCAAGCTTGGCGACTTTTGGCGAAATATCGCCAAATTTGGCGACAAAAATAAGTCCTCAAATGTGAAGTGATCGAAGCCCTAGGACTAATATTTCTCGAGATTTCTAGAACCTCCATTGAAAAACAATGGCAAACCGAAACCTCCATATCTCCGGTTCTAATTGACCGATTTTGATGCAACAAAAAGCAAAATTTATCTATTTGAAGCGTAGAATACGAATTTTAAAACATTTTAAGCCCCAGAGCAGCGGGTTGCCCCGAAAATTCGTAACAATATTTACAGTTTGGCTTTTAAATATATATATTGGACATACAACATCCTTTTGATGTTATTACCTCGGAGAGTCACGGGAGCTGCCCTAATTTTTCGTCCCCCCCCCCCAGACAGCACAGCAAACGTGCATCAAACTTGCAGCAAGCTTGATTTATCAAGTCAATAAGCTTGAAAATTTCAAGCGTGTAAGCTTAATGCAAGCTTGAATCAAGTGCTCTAGTTTACACTTGCCAAGGAGTGGCGTCTCGTGGGATACAGCAAGTACAGCCGGGCTGCATTTGAAATTATCAACAAATACTTTAAAATAATTTATTCTACTAACTTTCTTAAATTCAGATTAGAATTATGGAATTTCTATCATAAATTTAAAAAAAATCCAAAACAAAAACAAAAAACAACGTGTTGTAGTAACTGCCGGATCGCTCATTCAGGAAAAAGCCCTTTAATCTTCCCACAATTCAACTGTGAGTCTTGGTACAGCCGAGGCCTCCGAGAGAGGAGAAAGAATCTTTCTCCTCTCTCGGAGGCCTCGGTACAGCCCTCATAGCCGATCAAGAAATTGGAAGCACCGTTGCCATGGCAACGAGTTTGTAAGCAGTCTCTCCGGCATAGGGAGTTAGTAGCTAAGTACAGCTGATCAAAGATTTTCAAACGACGGCTGCAGTGAATTCGACTGACTGATTGGCTCGAGAAGTGAGGGGGGGTACTGAGAATATATGTTCGGAAAACTCTCGACTTTATATTGCTGAATTTATCAAGAAGGTAAGCCTGGATAGACGCTTATGAATGGACAATTACCCATCAAAGCAGTATTGTTTTTAAGTAAGCAAGAACTGGCATTTAGAGGACATGGCGAGAAAGAAAATTCTTTAAACATGGGAAATTTTAAAGAGCTTTTAAAATTATTGATATATGAATTAAAACAACGCCTTTTTATGAGGACATCACTGACCGATTCGCAAGTTTAAAAGAAAAGAGGACTGATTTAACTTATAAAAAATAAGTAAGTTTTTTTTTTTTCTTTCCTTCGTTACAAAAGAAATCGTTACAAAAGAAAATTCTAAGGAAACTTCGAATCAGACACGGATTAATGCAATTTTGAGGATAAGAGCGGCTGGTTGAAATTTGTGTAAATTTTATGAAAGTAAAATAGGATCTCTTGCATTTTTTATGAAATTTCTTTTTCCTCGGTGAGGGCTTAATCCGTTTTCGAATTCAGTAACAAAGATTTTCCATTCCTGTCGGGAGGAAGGGGGGGGGGAGCTCATATGCTTCCGGCTGCACTAACAGTTTTGACCACGGGCTGCCACTGTTGCCCAGCTTGCATTAAGCTTGACATTTCAAGCTCGAATGAAGCTTGACATAGCAAGCTTAATTTCAAGCTTAAAAAATGTTCCTAAAAAAAATTTCCTAAATACACGGGGCGCCGGTCGGCGAACTCGCCCCACATATTTTACTTTGCCACGCATTTTCCCCTCTACCCTGAAATTTCAATTTAACTTAATCTGTTTTCATCAAGTGTCCGTGGCTAGAATAGAACCCAGGACCTTTCGGTTGGTAAGCGAGCATGCTATCCGTTCAGTCACTAAGCCTCGCGCAGCTATGACTTAAGTTTGAAATTACTTATCACGCCGTTCTATGGCCAGATTGATAAGTGGGCGATATGTTATTTGTTATTTTTTTTATTTTTCCATGGGATGCATCAAAATTAAAATAATTTTATGTGTGATTTAGAGACTCTACTAATAGGAAAATAAACATAATATAAACTTAAGAGCAACACATGTTTTAAAACTTTCGCAACACTCATGAGCAATACTGCCGCTGGCCAAAATCGAGACAAACGACTGATTTTGAAATCAATTTCGTAGTATAATTGTATTTTATTTTGAAGAATTTCCATATTTGGAAATATAGAATGGGTTTACTTACTTAACACAAATTTTGTGTTAAGTAATCTGAAATCAAAGAAACAGATAGTTAAACGTTACTTCGAAATGCTATATCACAGTTGCTAACATAACATGTATGGAATACAAACACTTTAGTCATTTTTGTAAATATTTCTTATAATAACAAATAATTCAAAAATTTTGCTATTTTTTAACGCTAAAAATTCTCTTTACAAATGTGGTTAGTTATTTTCCTACATATATTGGTATGCTATATCGATATAGAGCATTTCGAAGAATTAAAAATAAGTTTAAATTAATTTATACAAATGTAAATTTGAATTATTTTCATTGTTCATACTTTATAATTAAAAAAAAATATTCAACTTCTGAATTTTTTTTTATCCTTTGTAATTTTATTTTAAAATTACAAAAGTGTAAGATGTAAGATTTTTGGTCCCTAAAATCTGTAGGCCCTGGGCAGTTGTGCCGTTTGCCCTGCCGGTAATATGGCACTGGTAATAAAAAACCCATCCCCGTTAAAACACATCTTTTACGTACTTTCAACAAATTGGCTAGACAATTAATGTCCATTCTCTTTCACAGATGGCGCCATCACCGCACTTTGCAAGTCAAAATCCAGCTTAAGCCAACCTTGCATTGCCAAGCCAAATCTTAAGCTTGATTTAAGCTTATGTGCTGTCTGGGATGGATTTGTGGCGGCCGCCGCGCCTGCGATTGGTGCGTTCCCGACCACCAATCTGATCCTTCAGCGGCCACCACATCGAACAAGCTTCCGCGCATCTCTTCGCGCATCCTGTGAGGAGCACTAGCGGCTACTCCCACAATAGCAGAGCCAGGGAATCTGGCAACGCTGATGTGCGGTCCGGCAGAATAAAAGGAAGTGTGCTCACGCATGGTTCGCAGTACTAGTATTATTATTATTTGTTATCGCGTTGCTGTTACCAGAACTCTATGGATGTAAATTGACGACCGTATCGTGCAGAGCTGGCATGCTCGACTTAAAGTCTGAATAAAATGTTGTTAAGTTTTTACTAGATGGTATTTGTATTCAACGGATGTTACACTCGACGTATTCTTAATTTTTATCTATTGTAAGGAGCTGATAGCACGCTCCTCCACATTGGTGACTTCTGGACATTTTGTATACGCAATCCTGCAATCCGAGTTCATCCAAGAATTATGGAGTCTCAAGACATTTCTTGTCATCAATTCGTAACATCCAGCATTAGTGTTGTGCATTCCAGTATCAATTTCCATTAACTGAAGATTATTTTTTTCTTCTTCCTGCAGTTTTTGGTGAAATATTGCTCGCCAGGTGGTCGACAAAATTGCTCATCGCCGCGTGTAATCGGGGCCTTCGCAATTAGTAACGGGCCTGCGCGTGTATTTTGATGAGCCATCCAAAGAGGCCTACGGATGCTCGAGTCTTCACGTATACATCAGGCATTTCTTAAGCTTCCCAGTGCTTTCAAACGTTATTTAATGTAGTTTTAAGTAGTAATTGTGTTACTAATTCAAGTACGAACTCATGATTAATTTGTTTGCTATGATACATATTTATATAAAGAAAATACATGCATATAATTTGAAGGAAAAACAAAGTAGCGCTTACTCTCATGATTCACGATTGCTTATTTTAGTTTCGCAAGTGGATATTTAATATACTTTAAAATAACTAAATACACAAGACATTTTTATAATGAATATTTCATGAACGTAGTCGTATTTCCTACGTTATTTTAAACAATTCAAGATTAATCTTTAACAAATGATGTATGAAAGCGCATTTCAGTGTTTTCGGGATATCCTGTATATTGGAGAAAATTGATAAAATACGCTCTATAGCGCGATCCCTGAATTAATTATTCTTTAATAAAGAAATTTCATGTAGTATATATTATTCTTTTGTCGCTTTCTCAATGGAACTTTGGAATTGAGCAAGCATAATGAACGCTTCTACAAAATATTAACTACATTTGAAGTTTCTGTATAAACGGGCAAAAATCAATAATTTATAATTTACTGCATTTCTGCACTGTACCAGATGTAAGTCTGAATCACATAATCAAGGCATGCATAACTGATAAATAACATTTTCAACTGGCAAAATTAAATAGTCTAAATAGTATCACAACGTGATGCTTATTTACAAGAATAAAAACTACTCAAGTAAGTAATACGCGATTTCTGATTAAAATAATTTATTTATAAATAACACATGAATAATTATTCACTAAACATGATTTACATACATATTTTTAGAATTTTTAAATACATTATAAAAGTGTTCACGTACCTTTACATTCAGAGCAAAATGCTCGAATTTTAGGATAAATTTTCATGAAAGAAAATGGCGCAAGATTCACAAAAGGATTACCTACATCTAAAGTTCTTTAGTACGACAAAAGTATAAAAAATTGTTTTAAAATAATAAAATAATATAACATTTATAATACTTAGAATAAAAAAATAGAACACTGTCACTGGGGGAAAACAGGCCTCAATGATAAACTCATTTTTAGTGATGGCAACTCATACGCAGGCCCGTTGCTAATAACGACGGCTCCGGTGTAATCGCAAGTGTTTTAACGCAGTACGGAATCTCAAGTGTTTATTTTTTCAAATAATCAAGAGTGTGCTTGTCAAGGCGTATGTAATCTGCGCTGTGTTTTCATCCGGTCGTGTGCATTCTAAAGTATGCTTACATTTCCCAACTACCCAAGTAGCACACATACGTTGGGGCAACGTTGAAATGACACGTTGGCTTACGGTTATCCAACGGTTGGCAACTGGTAATTTCTTACGTTGGGCCAACGTATGCTCTAACGTTTTGCCAACATATTTCCAACCGTTGGGCTAACGTATGAATGCATACGTTGGGCTAACGTATAAATACATACGTTGGGCTAACGTATTAATGCATACGTTGGGCTAACGTATTAATGCATACATTATGTTAACGTATAAATGCATACGTTGGGTTAATGTGTAAATGATTTACATACATATTTGGGACATTGGGACACCGTAAAATCTGTATGTTGTCGCTCTATTATCCAACTGTTGGAAATTGGTTATTTTTAACATTTAGCTATCATAATTGTTAACCGTTACATTTATAAGTTAGTTTCATATTTTAGGCCAATGCAGAAACCTAATGTTGGATAATATTTGATGGATATTTGACAAATTGATGTGCTATTTTATAACATTTCTATAGATATATGAAAAACTGTCAAATTTGAAATTAAAGTTTTTAATTATTTTACTAACAGCAAATGCATTGACAGATTCAGATAAGTTTTAAGGGACGGCAGATATGTAGAACGAAGCACATTATCAAATAGTCACATTTTTTATTTCATCAATTATGGTTCCACCTCAACAGTGGGTTTCTGTGCGCTTAGGGGGAGGGCGAGCGGACACCCCCCCCCCCCTAAAAAGTACTTTTGTCGACAAAATCGTCAGTTGCCAAAGGACTGTCAGCAAATTTCAGCTTTAATCTCCAATCTGTAAAATGCTCAGTGTATAAATTACCAGTTCTGCCGACAGTTTATTATAAGTTATACTATATCATGAACATAGTCTTGTTACAATTTTCCTTTTAGTGATTTTTGTGCCAGTAAACAAGTCCCTTTTGTCCCCTCAAGCCAACTTCATTCCAGATCATGTAATGTAGTGTGTATTTAAGGCAAACATGCACATTAAGTATCTTCCTAGGGTGGGGGGTGCCTCGGGCGTTGGACTTTTAGGAGATTTAATGCGTATTCACGCTACATCTGGAGGAAACCGCCCAAGAGGCCAGATAATCGGTGTATATTTTTGAAAGCATATTGGTATATATCGTCAGAAAATTTTGTCTTTACACCCCCCCTCCCAACATTTTTGCTTAAAACTGGCTCTAGTCCCGTCACTAACAGAAATGTGTTATTTTCAAATAGTAAACGATCTCTCAAGTTACAAACATATATTAATCTATAGAGAACTAACCTATTTTGCACTATGAGGAAAATTGATATTGCAGGTGCAACTTATGAACTGTTTAAAAAAAAGGAGGGGGGAGAGATCGGAAGCAGGAAAATATTTAGAAGGTCCTTTCAGAAGCTATCCTTTACAGTTTTAGAGAACCAGGACGGCAGGCAAACCAAAATCATAAAAACTTTTCGAATTAATTAAAAGAAAAAACATAACGTTAAAGGAAAGAATGCTTATTTTTTGAAATATGATTCATATCCCTCCTTCTCCTTTGACAGTTACTTTTGTAAAGTGTCTCTCAAAACCTCTGAAAATTTACTCAATTGAAACTTTTGTAAGGAGGCTTAATCTCCTTTTTTTATATATATATATATTCATGTGGGGAAATCCAATAGGAGTATAAAGTCACTGAAGAATGTCACAGAAATCATTCTTTACTAAAATATTTATTTATTATTTTTTACATTTATTTCAATTTACGTAATTTTTTACATTCTTAACTTTTAGTTTGCCCGAATAAAATTGGTATGGAATACAATGACATCTCGTAGTTCTATTTTTATTTTCAGTTAACTGTAGATATTGACTGCAAAGTAAAAGAAAAAAAAATATTGCATGCGTAATGCATATGCATTACGCATGCAAGTATCAACACACGGGTGCATCTATATTATCTGACTATGAGAAAGATATCAGTACAACAGAATGTATTAGTGATGCTGCTTACACGCTATAGCACATAAAATGAAAAAAGTCGTTGATGGTACGCAAAAAAAAGTTACGACACGTCCCGTATAATTACCATTGGACAAAATTTTGAAGAAAAAAAGAGAGAGAGAGAGAGCTTTTTATTTTCCATAGCACATCCTTTCTCTAATGCAAAAAATAGAATGTCTGAAGAAAAGTTTTAAAAAAGCAGTATTGATTTCAGTTCATGGACCTGAACTCTCTCACAGCGTATTACTTAAAGAGCTACTGATATTTTTCATTCAACTAAAATACGCAGTAGACGAGACTTGTCAAAGCAATAAAAATGTTTTTTCTTCCAGTACTCTCAAAGAGTATTTGATTGCATATAGATTATGTATTTTACTCTATAAAATTTGAGTCCTGTAGCATATAACAGGTGTAGATACAAAAATCTCTTCTAAAATAATAAATAAATAACAAAATGAAGTTGGTAAATATAGGTATATATATGAACTGTAAAGTGGGAGTAATTCAGTTACCGGGTGTCGCCTATTTTTTCTCGCCAACACCCGCTACTTGGCGCTTTTTTTTTGTCGCCAAATTTTTCACGTGTGACACCATTTTAGAATACGATAAAATAATACAACATGTTGAGCACTGTCAGGAAATACAAATTACTTTAACACATTAAAATTCCACAGATATTCCACTTAAAAAAAACAATAAAACAAAATACACCATCCATACTTAACACTAAAAATTGTCAGCAAATTCAGTAACAGGCAATTAAAAATGAGCAAACAGTAAACCACTTTTAACTAAAAAAATTTCAGAATATTAAGCAATCTAGTTCTACAGCTATGTAAACTATGCAACCAGTGGACCGTTTTTAACTAAAAAAACCTCAGTGGATTCAGCAACCTAGTTGTACAGCTATGTAAACTCGGCAACCAGTGGTCCGTTTTTAACTAAAAGAACAACAGTGAATTAAGCAACCTACTCATACAGCTAATGTAAACTGGGCAAACACAGGCCCGTTTTCAACTCAAAACAACATCGGTGGATTAAATAACGTACTTATACACATTTACAAATCACATTGAAAACCTTAAGCAATTGCAAAAATTCTTTATAAAAAACACTTACCTTTATCTAAAGAAACTCCTGAAAAATATCCAAAACGCACAACACCTAATAACATAACACCAAAACGCTTTCTTATACTAACTAACCACAAAACCAAAATATACTAAACACACCAAACATCAATAACACAAAATAAGAACTGACTCACCGATTTGAAATTTCCTCGTTTTATAACCTCGTTTTACCGATTACAGTTAAATTGCCTTAACCAATCACAAAATCCCTTTACCAAACATCCTGGTATCGTTTAATGAACCCACCGAGCGTTTTTTCATTAAACTACAGCATCATCCAACACCTCAACTCAATCCACACAGGTTACAACGGACATCGGACTCTAAAGCTAAAGTAAACAAACTTTCGACCAACCTCCAATCTTGGCGACTCATCGGCGCTTGGCGAGGACACCCGGTAACCGAATTATCCCCTGTAAAGTACTATAACACATTTGTAAAATATTAAAATAACTGAATTCTTAAAACTGTAAAATATTTTATACATACCTTTAACAACAAAACAATTTTCATGCACAAATTTAAATCCTTGTTGTTGATTAACCACTGTGAACCAACGAGATTTCAAAATTGAAGTAGTGTTAGTTTAATAACTACTTCTAAATCTGAAATCTCATTAGTCATTATAATCTTGTAAAATATAAGCACGGCTCAAGTTGATTTTTTTTTCAGATAAACTTATTAGGAGAAAACAATTGTGTCCAATTTTACCTTCTCGACTGCTGTACAACTATGAGCAAATAAAACTTTATTATTAAGCTGTCTAGCATTGTTTAGTAATCCAAAACGCATCTTTTAATAAGCACTGTGCAATTATTATATATTTATTAGCATAGCTGCATAGTAAGTTGTTTGTTTACATACTTTGAAGATCGTTAGGCTTATGGACAATCGAACTATAATCAATGCATCAATAATGTTGCGGAATTACTCTGCTACTCCTGGGGTTCGTCGTTCGAAAGTCCAGTTGGTGTAAAAAGTTCAAGTAAAAAGTCACTTGTCAGGATGGAACACAAACTTATTTCTTCTAGAACTTCGTAGAACAATCAGCTGCACACAATTCACAAGCACAATCTAGCAGTAACGTGCTTTTAACAATCCGCTTGGATCAGAAGCTCTCACAAATGCTGTATTTCTCACACAAAATAAGTCACTTTTACAGGCAAAAATTCCGTGGAAATATTCAAGGGATATAGTACACTATCCCTTAAGACACAGCAATGAAGAATTTACACACAGCACTTTAAAAACAGCTTCACAAAGCAAGCTAAAACACAGCTTCTATAGCACTATCAGTTCACACAAAACAAGCGTACTCAGAGCTCTTCACACAATGAATGTTCAACTCGCAACTGACTGACTTCGGGGCGATGCCCGCTTCTATAAATAGCCGACGCAGGAGGTACAAGAGGTTTCCAGAAAAGTCAATTTCTCGAGGGTTCTACATAAAGCGTGAATTTTGATTACGTCATAGAAGAGAAGTGTTAGGTTATTATGCGTTTTTAATGCAGGAAAAACAACTTCCAGGCCCCATTGGGAAAATCGCGCCAAATGACCAAAAAGTCGCCAAGCTTGGCGACTTTTGGCGAAATATCGCCAAATTTGGCGCCAAAAATGAGTCCTCAAAAGTGAAGAGATCTAAGCTCTAGGACTAATATTTCTCGAGTTTTCTAGAAATCCCATATATTTGAATGGGAAACCGAAACCTCCGTATCTCCGGTTCTAATTGGCCGATTTTGATGCAACAAAAAGCAAAATTTATCTATTTGAAGCGTAGAATACGAATTTCAAACCATTTTAAGCCCCAGAGCAGCGGGTTGCTCCGAAAATTCGTAACATTGCCCCCTTCCCAAGGACTGCACGTCCCGGGCAGTACAATCCCCGGTTAGGAGGCCACACAAATATACAGTGTCCAACCTTTAACCAAATCTTAACAACATAATTTAAGCAAATAATCAATAGCACAATAAGCAAATACACATTAATAAATAAATAATCATCATAATAAATAATTACACTGTAATAAGTAATCAATGTAATAACAAATACACATTAATAAAATCCAATATATTACAAATATGTACACTAAACATGGAGTAAGTAGTAAGTGAAAGAAAGTTGACGAAAGAGGAAGAGAAGAGAAAGACAGGAAAGAAATGAGAGTTGAAAGAAAAGAGGAATTACGCCGTAGTGACCATGGTCTGAGCTAATTACAACCGCGGTAGATGGCAAGCCGATCGTAATGTACAACTCTTGGCTTCGAGTTTGGTGACTTACGAATCCGTACGATGACGTCATTCAGCCGGTTTAGGACTGTGTAAGGACCGTCCCACGGCGATTGCAGCTTGGGAGACAGGCCTTTCCGTCGAGTAGGATTCCATAGCCAAACTTTGTCACCTGTGTTGAACTCGTGTCCCGTAGCCTTCGTGTCGTAGCGAGTCTTCGTCTTTTCAGTGTTCAGATTGATCCGCTCCCGAGCAAAATGATGTACATCTTCAAACCGTGCCCGAAGGTTTTCCACGTACTCCTCTGGCGATGAAGGCGCATCTGGAGGGCGGCCGAACACTAGATCGGCGGGAAGACGAAGATCTCTGCCGAACAGCATCTGGGAAGGTGTGAAGCCGGTAGTCTCATGGACGGCACTCCTATAGGCCAGCAGGAACAGGGGGAGTTTCTTGTCCCAGTCCTCTTGATTCCTAGATACCAGGAGCGAGAGGTTGTTCAAAATTGTACGATTGAACCTCTCCACCATGCCGTCGGATTGTGGGTGTTAAGGCGTAGTCTGGGTTTTGTCCATTCCGAGAAGTTGGCATAGTCCTTTAAAGACTGCAGAGGTAAAGTTCGTTCCTTGGTCGGAATGAAGTTGCAGAGGGGTTCCATATCTGGAAATCCATTCTTGCACCAGTACCTCTGCTACGGTCGTAGCTTCTTGATCGGGAATAGGAAACGCTTCGGGCCATTTAGAGAAGTAGTCAATGACAACTAGGATGTATTTGTTGCCATTCGAAGTTCGCGGAAGAGGTCCCAGGATGTCGAGGGCAATCCTCTCAAAAGGCGCTCCTACATTATAACGATGTAATCTTCCACGGCTTCGTTTCTTCGGGCCTTTACAGGCGGCACAGGCGCCACAAGCTTGACACCACTTTTCGACGTCGCCTCGAGCCCTAACCCAGTAGAAGCGCTCGCGAACTTTCTGCAGGGTCTTCATCACGCCAAAATGGCCACCAGTTAAGCCATTATGCAGCTCTTCTAGAACCTTCGGAATCCTCGAGCGAGGGAGTACTAACTGCCATCGGAGCATCTTGCCGTCGTCCGACTCCCATTTACGATACAGGACTCCATTCCTCAGGCGAAGCGAATCCCATAAAGCCCAGTACTGTTTTGTTGCCGGACTGTAAGATCATATTTCTTGCCAACTGGGCTTAGCGCTGGATTTTTCCATAAATTCCACAATAGGTTTGATGTCGCGGTCTGCTAATTGGTCCGCCCGAACGTTTTCGTCACTCCAGGGATCTTGGGATGGTGTCGATGATGTAACTTGGCGGACAACGGGATGTTTCAGATTGTAATTTTTCTCTGCCCTGGAGCAATAGCGACAACTGTCTATGCAGGGCCTTCTCGACAAAGCATCTGCATTTCCATGAGATGACCCTTTCCGATGACGTATCTCGATGTCATATTCTTGTAATCGCTGTATCCACCTGGCTATTTGGCCCTCCGGATTCTTGAAATTTAGAAGCCAGGTTAAAGAGGCATGGTCCGTTCGGAGCAGGAACTTTCGGCCGTACAGGTAATGATGGAAGTGCTCCACGGCCTTAATGATAGCAAGGAGTTCCTTTCTCGTAACACAATAGTTACGTTCTGCCTTTGAAAGGCATTTGCTCCAGTAAGCAATGACGTGTTCTTGGCCATCTATCTCCTGGGACAAAACTGCTCCGACACTCTCCTTACTTGCGTCTGTGTCCAGGATAAATGGCTTGTCAGGGTGAGTATACGACAAGGTCGGCGAAGATGTTAAAGCCGTCTTCAGTTCGTTGAATGCGTCCTCACATTCCTCAGTCCATAGAAATTTCTGTCCAGTGTCGGTCAATTTGTGAAGAGGTCTTGCAATTTGCGAAAAGCCCTTCACGAATTTTCGATAGTAAGTACACAGACCGAGAAAACTTCTTAAGTCATGAATATTCTCGGGACGACTCCAGTTCTGGACTGCGGACGTCTTTTCGGGATCGGTTCGGACTCCGTGGGCGGATATTATGTGCCCGAGGTAACGTACTTCCCGACGAAACAAATTGCACTTCGATGGACTCAGTTTCAAGTTCGCCTCCTTTAATTTCTGCAGCACCTTTCGGATGTTCTCTAGATGCTCTTCGAAAGTCCTTCCGACGATGATGATATCGTCCAAATAAACGAGACATGCTTCGTAGGAAAGTCCTCTCAACACTGTCTCCATTAGTCGCTCGAATGTAGCAGGTGCGTTGCAGAGTCCAAAAGGCATAACCTTGAACTGCCATAATCCTTGTCCCGTGGTGAACGCAGTCTTTTCACGGTCGTCGGGATGAATTTCCACTTGCCAGTAACCACTCTTGAGATCCAGAGTGGAGAACCATTCGTTTCCCGATAAAGTGTCCAATGTGTCGTCTATCCTTGGAAGAGGGTAGCTGTCTTTCTTGGTAATGTCATTCAGACGTCTGTAGTCAACACAGAACCGGGTGGAACCATCCTTCTTTCGGACCAAAACAATTGGCGAGGCCCAGGGACTAGTCGATGGCTCGATGACGTCATCACGCTGCATCTCCTCTAAAAGTCTGCTCACCTCTTCTTGCTTAGCAAACGGCAGCCGCCTAGGATGTTGCTTGACGGGAGAATGGCTGCTTGTGTCTATTCTATGTTGCGTTAACCTCGTACGGCCAAAGTCACCGGAAGTACGAGAGAAGAGGTCTTCAAATTCAGCTATTACTTTCTCTGCAGCGCTTCTCTGTTCTGCCGTTAACTCCACGTCTTGTAATAATTCCTTCGTCAGGCACTCGGAAGATTTAGCTGTCGTTTGGTTGATGTTCTTATTAATGCAGGTAACAGGAGTGCATGTCGCCAACACTTCATTTTTCTTTATCACCTTCGACTTGTCCGTCACATTTACTACTCTAACTGGAATTTCTGTTCTCGACAAGTCCACAAGTGTTGCTCCCACAAGTACTCCTCTGATGGAATCACTATTGCTTGGGTGTTCGATTAATCCAAAACGGAATTTATTGCTTTCTTTTACTGTTCCAGAAATTATTGAATCAGTTCTGGGAGGTAGAGTGATATCAGTCTGGGCTATTATTTGCTGAACAGGCAAAAAAGTTTCATTTCTAATATCGAACGCAGCTATTTCTTCTGAATCTGAACGAAGCTCATTATTCTTAAAGTCCAAATTAAATTTGTGTAATTTTAAAAAGTCCAGTCCGAGAATAAAAGAGTCTGTAATATTGGCGACATATACCACATGGTCGTATCTGGCATTCCCAAACGTGATTTCTACTTGCGCTTTTCCGCCCACTTCGATCTTGTCACCTGTCACAGTCTGGAGGGTCAGCGAGGGCGGAGTCCAGATAATCTTCAAGTTCAATTTCTTGGCCAGATCCGTCCTTATGATGGTTACGTTCGCTCCAGTATCAATCACCATGTGGCATGGGGAACCATTAACGTATCCCAGTACGAATAGTCCATCACTGCCGCCATTCACTGATGAAATCTGTAAGACTTTCAAACGGGGCTTTTGAATATCCCTCAGCCTCTGTTCCTGAAAGTCGACTCTTTTCTGTCTTCCTTCATGGGCTTCTCTGGTGCATTGATAACTGCGATCTTTACGACGAGAGTTCTTTTGTGCGTCGCAGTATTTTCGTAAATGCCCCTCGCTGTTGCACCTCCAACATTTCACTTTTCTTGGCTCTGACTTTTCTTGTCGTTCCACCAGATTTTCCAGGGTCTTTAATTTATTCTCTAATCTCTCCATTTCTCCATCCGTAGGCTCCTGGAATGACACAGCTCTAACATTATGCCGCTCTTTTCTTGCGGCCAGCTGAGCTGCCTCTAGCTTCATGGCGAATACGAGGGCAGACCTGAGATCTTTATAATCCGCCAAGATCAATGCTTTCTGAATTTCAGAGTCCACGAGGCCTTCAATAAAATGTTGCACTGCAACTTCTTCTCGAACATTATCAGGATAAGTGCCATAGGCTAGATGACACAGCCTATCTATGTCGGAAGCCAGTTCTTGGAGGGTCTCGCCAGATCTCTGCATCCTTGACTTAAGTTGGATTCTACTATATTCTTTCTGGCACTTCTCTCCGAATTTCATCTCCAAGGCACTGGCAAGGGCGTCAAAATCTCCTATCTTCGTCGCTCCGATAGTTTGCAATACATTAATTGCATCTCCGCTAAGGGAAGCGGCCAGTTGATTAGCTTTCTCGGACTCGCTCCAACCATTGGCTCTGGCGACGATTGAAAATTGGGTCTTGTAAGCCTCCCAGGGAGTCTTTCCGTCATAAGGCGTTAGTTTCACTGCTGGGTGGCGTGACGACAACCTGATGTTTTCTGGTACCTTTCCCAGCTTTACTAAACTGTCCAGTTTTTCTTCTAGCTTGTGATCGATCTTTTCCTCAATCCTTTCCTCGCATCTCGCTTGACTTTCTTCCAGGAGTGATACTCTTTTCTCTACTTCCTCTAACCCGGTTTTCATCTCTTCGTGAGCGGTTTTTAACTCATCTAATCCGGTTTCTATTTTTCTTTGTCCATCTTCCACTTTCTTCTCTAGTCCGACCAATCCGGCTTCAATTTTCTTCTCTAAATCCGCCTTCATCTGTTCTTGTGCGGCTTTCATCTCGTCTTGTCCGGCTTTCATCTGTTCTTGTGCGGCTTTCATCTCGTCTTGTCCGGCTTTCATCTCGGCTTTCATTTCTTGCATCATATTCATGAGCTTTTGAAGTTGTTCTTCCATTTTTTTTTGTCTAGTCAAAACCATAAACTGGAAAATTAAAGTCCTTCTTTAGAACCCCGATTCTGACACCAAATGTTGCGGAATTACTCTGCTACTCCTGGGGTTCGTCGTTCTAAGGTCCAGTTGGTGTAAAAAGTTCAAGTAAAAAGTCACTTGTCAGGATGGAACACAAACTTTATTTCTTCTAGAACTTCGTAGAACAATCAGCTGCACACAATTCACAAGCACAATCTAGCAGTAACGTGCTTTTAACAATCCGCTTGGATCAGAAGCTCTCACAAATGCTGTATTTCTCACACAAAATAAGTCACTTTTACAGGCAAAAATTCCGTGGAAGTATTCAAGGGATATAGTACACTATCCCTTAAGACACAGCAATGAAGAATTTACACACAGCACTTTAAAAACAGCTTCACAAAGCAAGCTAAAACACAGCTTCTATAGCACTATCAGTTCACACAAAACAAGCGTTCTCAGAGCTCTTCACACATTGAATGTTCAACTCGCAACTGACTGACTTCGGGGCGATGCCCGCTTCTATAAATAGCCGACGCAGGAGGTACAAGAGGTTTCCAGAAAAGTCAATTTCTCGAGGGTTCTACATAAAGCGTGAATTTTGATTACGTCATCGAAGAGAAGTGTTAGGTTGTTATGCGTTTTTAATGCAGGAAAAACAACTTCCAGGCCCCATTGGGAAAATCGCGCCAAATGACCAAAAAGTCGCCAAGCTTGGCGACTTTTGGCGAAATATCGCCAAATTTGGCGCCAAAAATGAGTCCTCAAAAGTGAAGAGATCTAAGCTCTAGGACTAATATTTCTCGAGTTTTCTAGAAATCCCATATATTTGAATGGGAAACCGAAACCTCCGTATCTCCGGTTCTAATTGGCCGATTTTGATGCAACAAAAAGCAAAATTTATCTATTTGAAGCGTAGAATACGAATTTCAAACCATTTTAAGCCCCAGAGCAGCGGGTTGCCCCGAAAATTCGTAACAATAATAATAGTTATCGTGATTCAAATTACTACGAACCTATGCAACGAATAAAATTCACAGAAATATAGCTGAAAAGATAAATATTCGTTTCAGATTTCAACTATCAACCACTTTATAAAAGTGTATCAACACATCATAACAAGCAATGGCGGAAACGGAACGGCGAACGGACATGAATCTATCGCTTCCCGATTTCCTGACTGTGTGTCTCTGCGCATGCGCAATGGTACGGTTGCCCAACACAACATTCAGCCATCCGATGGCCAACGGTTGTTTTACCTACGGTTGCCCAACACAACATTCAGCCATCCGATGGCCAACGGTTGTTTACCAACGGTTGCCCAACACAACATTCAGCCATCCGATGGCCAACGGTTGTTTACCAACGGTTGCCCAACACAACATTAAACCATCCGATGGCCAACGGTTGTTTACCAACGGTTGCCCAACACAACCTTTAGCCAACAGAATACCGACATTTCCATATGGACATCCAACGTTTGCCCAACGTAACAACCTTGTGCCAACCACGTGCCATCAATAACCCAACGTATGTGTGCTAGTTGGGTAGCACACATAAGAAGGTGAAGATAACACACATAAGAGGGTGAAGTGCCTCTTCACCAAGTGTTGTAAGTAACAAAAAATTGTGTAAACGTAAGCAAGCCATAATCCTTTTACAAATTTTGTCTGTAAGAATGCACTGTGCTAAATCATGCTCTTACTATCAGTGAGGCCAAACTCTCTTCCCTCCCCTCCCCTCCCCTTGCCGCGCGGCCAAAGAAAGTTTCAAAGACTTGTGTCACGATTGGTCTATTGTTAGAGTCACGTGGTACGCGGGTTCTGACGGGGTGAGTTGTGAAGTGCTAATGAAAAATTACATCTCTTCTACTGCACTTATCGGTGGGGTTGCCATGGTAACCTCAGACGCTCCATTCAGTTTTACAGCTTTACTTTCTATCAGGTGAAGAGATCCCTCAGAAAACAGTCTGTCTCTTCAAGTGAGAGAAAAACACAGCGTAGTGCCTCTCCAAGAACAAATTGCTGTAGGAAAATGAAAACACGTGATTTGTTTGAGATTTTGACACATGAGATTTTTACTGCTGTCTTTTCAAAATTTTAGATTTTCTTCTTGTGTTAATTTTAATGATAATAATAGTTAGTTTCTTTTCTGTTTATTCACCTGCCTTATGTTTCCTGTAAATGATATAGTCTGTAATGTATTACAAACACCGTTTAATCGGTGGAATGATGACGATAAAAGAGATGTTCTTTCTCGTGGTCGACCCATAGCCTGATTAGCGAAAAGGCTCGAGAAGCTTCCCGTCATAATTTGAAGGGGGCCCAAAAATGACTGTAAAACGGATAAAAATTCAAAATTTTGTTTTTAAATTATCTTCTAAGTTATTGTAAAGATTTTTAATGAAGAGAAGTGGAAAGCTATTTTTAAGGTATTTTAGAAGTCTTGATACTCCATGTACCAACATTTCTAAAATAGTTCAGTTTGCGATGTCTATACTTGGGACATTTGTTCCAGTTGAGACAAAATTTCCTATTATCAGGAACATTGGGTCGGTAGAAAGGGGTAAACTTTCAATATGTAATGTTAAAAATCGTCTAAAGGTCAAAATTAATTCTGAACTTCCATGTTGTGATTTTTAGGATGTCATCAAAACGAACAAAGAATTCCCGAAAAAAGCCCCATGTCTCATGAAAAATATATGACTCAATAAATAAAGTTTAATGTTTCAGTAGTAAGGAAATGTTTTTATTTTACTTTTTACAGTAATTTTAAAAATACTATAAAATCTCATTACAATTAAGTAAACTATTGCGAAGATAATGAATAACATATTTTTATCTAAGGTAAATTTCAAATTAATGAAAAAAATATTTTTTTCAAATAAAATCATTAGAACTAATTAAATCAATTAAATATCCTTTTAACAAAGAAAATCATTTAAAACTTTACTTAATCCAAACAAAAAGGGGAAGGGAGGCCCGAAATGAGACTGAGCTTCCCCTCACTTCCAAGGTTAATCGGGCCCAGGGTCGACCAATGGAGGCATTAGGAATTAATGCATCGCTGAAAGATTAAAAATTTCTTTCCGCAGAAAGGCCTATGCCACCGCCTAATTACCATGCTTAATGGCCATGGGCGCCGGCAACATAGGGCAAGGGGGCGATGCCCCCCTGGATTTTTGTATGCAGTGTTTTGCCTTGCTTTTTTGCTCTTTTCAACATGGTAACTATACGTTAAAGTAGTCTTTGCCCCCCTTGAGTAGTCTTTGCCCCCCCTTGAGTAGCCCTTGCCCCCCCTGGGAAATATTCTGCCGGCGCCCATGTTAATGGCTGCATCAGGTGTTTTTCATAATGTTTTGGTATAAGCTCTTCACCTATTTTTTTTATCACGAGCCGTCACTATACGTTAGCCCAACGTATGCATTAATACGTTAGCCCAACGTATGTATTTATACGTTAGCCCAACGTATGCATTCATACGTTAGCCCAACGGTTGAAAATATGTTGGCAAAACGTTAGAGCATACGTTGGCCCAACGTAAGAAATAACCAGTTGCCAACCGTTGGATAACCGTAAGCCAACGTGTCATTTCAACGTTGCCCCAACGTATGTGTGCTACCTGGGTTTGTGTGTGTTGCAAGTGCCGCTTCGTCTAAGTGCACGTGCTTACGCCAAAATGCATTTTTTTTTTACACGTGAGCAAGCACAAGTGATACCGTGCGTAAGTGTGTTCAAGCGGGGCCATCGCTAAGCAACGGGCCTGCTTATGAGTTGCCATCGCTAAAAATGAGTTTATCATTGAGGCCTGTTTTCTCCAGTTACAGTATTCTATTTTATTATTCTAAGTATTATAAATGTTATATTATTTTATTATTTTAAAACAATTTTTTTATACTTTTGTCGTACTAAAGAACTTTAGATGTAGGTAATCGTTTTGTGAATCTCGCGCCATTTTCTTTCATGAAAATTTATCCTAAAATTAACATTTTGCTCTGAATGTAAAGGTAAGTGAACGCTCATAATGTATTCAGAAATTCTAAAAATATGTATGTAAATCATGTTTAGTGAATAATTACTCATGTGTTATTTATAAATAAATTATTTTAATCAAAAATCGTATTACTTGAGTAGTTTATTCTTGTAAATAAGCATGACGTTGTGGTACTAGTTAGACAATTTAATTTTGCCAGTTAAAAATGTTATTTATCAGTTATATATGCCTTGATTATGTGATTCAGACTTACATCAGGTACAGTGCAGAAATACAGTAAATTATAAATTATTGATTTTTGACCGTTTTTATAGAAACTTCAAATGTAGTTAATATTTTGTACAAGCGTTCATTATGCTTGCTCAATTCCAAAGTTCGATTGAGAAAGCGAGAAAAGAATAACATATACTGCATGAAATGTCTTTATTAAAGAATAATTAATTCAGGGATCGTGCTATAGAGCGTATTTTATCAATTTTCTCCAATATACAGGATATCCCGAAAACACTGAAATGCGCTTTAATACATCATTTGTTAATGTTAAATTGTTTAAAATAACGTAGGAAATACGACTACGTTCATGAAATATTCATTATAAAAATGTCTTTCTCATTTGTGTATTTAGTTGTTTTAATGTATATTAAATATCCACTTGTGAAACTAAAATAAGCAATCGTGAATCATGAGAGTAAGCGCTAGTTTGTTTTTCCTTCAAATTATATGCATCTATTTTCTTTATGTCAATATATATATCATAGCAAACAATTTAATCATGAGTTCGTACTTGAATTAGTAAAACAATTACTACTTAAAACTACATTAATTAACGTTTGAAACCACAGGGAAGTTTAAGAAATGCCTGGTGTATACGTGAAAACTCGAGCATCCGTAGGCCTCTTTGGATGGCTCATCAAAATACACGCGCAGGCCCGTTAATAATTGCGAAGGCCCCGGTTCAAGTGATGCTGTGTTCATGTGTTTTTTCCTGCCCGCGAATCGTGTTGTTTTGTAATGGGCTGTGTCAGCGCAACTCAAGTCGGATATAAACATTTCGTCGCTTCAAGGTGTTATAGCCAACCCTGGGTGAGAAGTTTCCAATTTATTTATTTTTCTTTCTCTTTTATTGCGCTGCTTGTATTTGATACCCCTCGTGTTGTTTTGACATGTCTCTGCCTTGTGAAAATGCCAGTACCGGCGATGGCACGTCCGGCCCTACCCACTTAGCACGTGTTGCTGTTAAACCTTCCCCATTTTGACGTACCGACCCCTCGCTATGGTTTATCCAACTAGATTCTCAATTTAAATTAGGCGAAATCACCGTCGATGACACCCAATTTTACACGGCGATCTCCGCTTTGGAATCGGAAGTGTTACAATCGGTACGGGAGCTTGTCCTTAATCCCCCACCTACCGACAAATACAAGTCTCTTAAAGCCAAATTAATTGCCGTATACGCGGAGTCGGAGACTGTAAAAATTAAACACTTGCTTCAAGATCTGCAGTGATATGAGGCCTTCCCAGCTGCTGTCTAAGATGTCTGACTTATCCGCCGGTAGTTTAAGTGACAACATTCTTAAAACTTTGTGGATGAATCGCCTCCCATCTAACACCCAGGCCATACTTGCTGCCGGCATGAAACGAACCGCTCAACAACCTTGCCGGCATAGCCGATAAAATTCACGAGTTAGCTACTCCGGTGCACGTACACGAGTTGCAGGCTCCAGGTCCCAGTATTGCAACATTACAAGCGCAAATAGACCAGCTTACAAAGCAAGTTGCTCATTTATGCTCTGTGCAACAGCAGCAGCCGCAGCGGGGTCGACCTTCTTTCCGTCAGCGGTCCAGGTCTCGAAGTAACTCAAAAAAGCGATACAAAGATCCCCCGGCAGATGTTTGTTTTTACCATCATAACTTCGGTGCAAAGGCCCGGAAATGTACCCCTCCCTGTAATTTTAATGATTCGGAAAACTTGATCGGCCATCGCTCGAAGCCGGGAGCGAGTGCGGCCGATCCATTGCGGGCCTCTTTGTCGTTGATAAAACCTCTGGCCTGAAATTTTTAGTTGACACCGGGGCTGACGTATCTGTCGTTCCTCCGCTGTCCCATGAGCGAAAAGGGTCCGCCAGCAAACTCGAGCTGTTTGCCGCAAACGGTTCCCCCATCAAAACCTTTGGTGAACGTCTGTTACAGGTCGATTTGGGCTTACGGAGAAAATTCCAATGGCCTTTCATTATTGCGTCGGTGTCACACCCTATTATCGGCGCAGATTTTCTGCATAGATTTGCACTGTTGGTCGACATTAAAAATCGTCGCCTTGTGGACACTGTGACAAACCTCACATACCCAGGTTTTTTTTCGTAACAGCGCGAATTTCGGCGTCAAACTTATTTCTGGAGCTACTCCGTATCATGAGCTTCTTAGGAAATTTCCTTTGATAACACGTCCTGTTATGGGACACAGTCAACCTAAACACAATGTTACTCATCACATTGAGACGACGGGACAGCCAATTTGCTCTAAGCCGAGGCGTTTCCCTCCTGACAAGCTGAAAGCCGCGAAAGATGAGTTTTCTTATTTGCTCGAGCAGGGCCTTTGTCGCCCCTCGAAAAGTCCATGGGCCAGCCCGCTCCACTTAGTTAAAAAGCGCAATGGCGACTGGCGCCCGTGTGGTGATTACCGGCGTTTAAACGCTGCCACCGTGCCAGATCGGTACCCTGTCCCTCACTTCCAGGACTGTATGCAGGTGTTGGACGGTAAAACTATATTTTCTACTCTTGATCTCGAGCGGGCATACCATCAAATCCCAATCAACCCTACCGATATTCCGAAGACTGTCGTAACAACACCCTTTGGTCTCTTCGAATTCCCCGTAATGACCTTTGGCCTCTGCAACGCGGCGCAGACCTTTCAACGCTTCATCCATCAGGTTTTATTCGGGTTAGATTTCTGCGTTCCGTATTTTGATGACGTCTTAGTCGCATCGGCTTCGGAGCAAGAGCATTTGACTCACCTTCTCGCGGTGTTTGAACGGTTCCAGGAATACGGCGTTAGTCTTAACCCATCTAAATGCGTTTTCGGTCAACCCAAGGTGTCTTTCCTTGGCCATGAAATTTCAGCCGACGGCGTTCGACCTCTCATGGATAGAGTTGCCGCTGTACGAGATATCCCCGAACCGACTACAATTCAGGAGTTGCGTCGATTCCTCGCTATGCTGAATTTTTACCGTCGTTTTCTTCCGCACGCTGCTACCACTCAAGCTCCTCTAAATGCCTGTTTGGTAGGCAGTAAAAAGAAAGACAAGCGTCCTATTGCTTGGACTCCCGAAGTGCGCGAAGCATTTCAAAAATGCAAAAGTGACTTAATTTCTGCCACCGTCCTGCAATATCCATCGGCGTCTAAGCCCCTTTCCCTTACGGTAGATGCGTCCAGCTCTGCTTTAGGGGCAGTTTTGCAGCAAAACGATCAGGGCACCTGGAAGCCTCTCGCTTACTTTTCCAAAAAACTTTCCTCAACCCAGACGCTTTACAGTACGTACGACCGCGAACTTTTGGCGATCTACGCAGCCATCAAATACTTTCGTCACTTCCTGGAAGGACGTAACTTTACTATTTTTACAGATCACAAATCCCTAATCTTTGCGTTTAAACAGCGGTCCGACAAAGCATCCCTCGCCAGCTGAGACATCTCGATTTTATCAGCCAATTTACGACAGATATTCGCCATATTGATGGTGCCGAAAATGTCGTCGCCGATGCTCTGTCCCGCATAGAGGAAATTTCGATGCCCTCGTCAACCGATTTCATACAACGGCAAACGAACAGAAACAGGACTGGCAAACGAACTGAATCCTGGTTCTGGCAAACGAACAGAAACAGGATTCGGAGCTTCAAGCCCTCCTACAAAATACAACCTGTAGTAGTCTGAATCTCCAGCCCATGCAGCTCGCTCCTGATACATCACTTTATTGTGATATTCAGGGCAGTAAGATCAGACCTTACGTTCCCGCGAGGTTCCGACGTGCCATCTTCAATAACTTGCATCATCTGTCTCACCCTGGGATAAAAGCTTCAAGGAAGTTAGTGCAACAGCGTTTTGTGTAGCCAGAAATGTTAAAAGACATTGGCGAGTGGACACAGGCATGTATTGAGTGTCAGAAATCAAAAATCCATAGGCACACTCACAGCCTACTACAAAGATTTGAGTTGCCAAATTACCGCTTTCAACAAGTGCATATCGACTTAGTTGGTCCTCTACCTCCATCTAATCGATTTTCTTATTTGCTCACTTGCATCGATCGTTTCTCACGCTGGCCCGAGGCAATTCCCATAGTAGACATTTCTGCCGACACTGTTGCCAAACAATTTTATAGCTTGTGGATTGCGCGTTTTGGAGTTCCGGAGCGAATCACCACCGACCAAGGTCGTCAGTTCGAGTCCTTGCTTTTTACGGCGTTAACCAAGTTTCTGGGCACTCACAGAGTGCGCACTAGCCCGTATCATCCGCGCTCTAATGGCATTGTCGAAAATTTTCATCGCTCATTGAAGCAGTCAATACGATGTCATACTTCGATTCAATGGACCGACGTTCTTCCCACAGTCTTACTTGGTCTGCGCTCCGCCATTAAAGAGGATATCGGTGCTTCTGCTGCCGAGTTGGTGTACGGCACCAGTCTCCGTCTGCCCGGAGAATTCATGCAAGCGGACAGTTCACCCACATGCTGTGCCGACCAGCAAACATTCGTGAAAAAGTTAAAAGACTACATTTCAGCTGTTCGCCCCGTACCCACCAGCGCCCATTGCTCAAAAACTGTGTTTGCGAATAAAGACTTGCAGAACTCTTCGCATGTGTTCCTGCGATATGATGCGTCAAGGACTGCTTTCGCACCCACGTATACCGGACCCCACAAAATCCTCGAACGAAATGTAAACACTTTTAAAATTTTGGTAAACAACAAGGAGTCTGTTATAAACATTGACCGCCTCAAACCCGCATTTATCTGGGCTCCTGAACGTACGGACAATGCTTCACCGGCCGACCGTAAAGAATGTCCATCAGGAACAGTGTCAACGCCCACATCCTCCGTAACTCCACCTCCGACTGTGACCAAACCAGCATCCTGCATCACGTCACCTCCGGCTGTTACAACACGTTCTGGTCGGAGAGTGCGTTTCAATTCAAAATATTTGTGAAAGTTTCGTGATCACTGGAGGGGGAGTACTGTGGCGGCCGCCGCCCATGCGATCGGTGCGTTCCCGACCACCAATCTGATCCTTCAAAGGGCCACCACATCGAACAAGCTTCCGCGCATCTCTTCGCGCATCCTGTGAGGAGCGCTAGCGGCTACTCCCACGATAGCAGAGCCAGGGAATCTGGCAACGCTGATGTGCGGTCCGGCAGAATAAAAGGAAGTGTGCTCACGCATGGTTCGCAGTACTAGTATTATTATTATTTGTTATCGCGTTGCTGTTACCAGAACTCTATGGATGTAAATGGACCGTATCGTGCAGAGCTTGCATGCTCGACTTAAAGTCTGAATTAAATGTTGTTAAGTTTTTACTAGATGGTATTTGTATTCAACGGATGTTACACTCGACGTATTCTTAATTTTTATCTATTGTAAGGAGCTGATAGCACGCTTCTCCACAGATGTTTCAATACCTCTCGGGAACCTGTAAATGACTACCAAAAGATATCTTTCCACAGATTCCCATTAAAAAATGCTAACATATTAAAACTTATACTGAGTCGAGGCTATTTCAATCCCATGTCGATGGAAAACACTCACTTCAGCCAATCAGCTTACAGGTCTACTCATCATCACAGCCGAAAGGTCACGTGTTGCTGGAAAAATGAAGTCATACCGATAAACCTCATTACGAAGCAATCCGTTGGAATTATCAGACAGGGAATTCTGCAAAAGATTTAGGCCTGCGGAAAGCTGAATTTTCTCGCAGAACAGAATATGCCGGCGAAGTGATGACGGATGAGCAATGGCGGCGGCACAAACAAACCTCCATCCATGTTAATTTCCCATAGGATTGAGAAATTTTAATTGTGTCTTTTTATTTCGTCCGATTTAATCTTTTTGATACTCATATTCGGCAACGGGACGGTAATTATTCTTTAATTCATTAGCTAGAATTGTGAATTGTTTCTTGTAGGATTTGTAAATGACTAAAAAACTTGGAATTTGCTTAAGCCTACCATGGTTCAGGTGTGTGTCCCGCAGTGGACTGGGCGCTAAACTCCGTTCCCATAAGAACACGGCAAGTGAAGCAGCATCTGGCTTGGCCAGTGCTTGGGAGGGATTTCCCCCTCTCGGCCCGTCCGCTGTGGAACCGTGTACGCTAATGGGAGCTGGTGCACGTAAAATCCGTCGTGGCTCTAAAGTCCTCCAAGTTGTTAAACGATACCTCTGGGGGTGCCGATTTCAGGGGGTTGGTCCCTCCTCTGGAATTGGTTCAAAATTACGGGACCCCGAGCTAAGACGGACTTCCTCCCACGGGGGCTCATTGAAATGGAAGCCGCTCCTTCGGCCCATCGCCTGCCTATATAGGGGGATCTGTCACCGCAACGCGGTTGCCAGAGGGCATTAGCAACAACAACAACATGGTTCAGATGTAAATAAACAAACGTCATGGCGGCAGTTATGGCTGACTAACACACGCGGTTTCATTCAAAATATCGCTTGTTTTCTTTTCTCTTTTCATAAAGTCAATTTTTGGTGTTTGCTGGCTACAGCGTATGTCACATAAGATTATTATTATTTTTTTTTAATCGGAGTGTTATTTTACATTTGGGAGTAATTTATCGGACATTTTTTCTGTTTACTTTTTATGGTTAGTTTATAGTTTTTAAATTTCCTGGTGTGTTTATTCATAAGGTCTTATTTGCTATTGTTGATTAAATCGTTTGTGGTTTAAAAGTTAGCGTTATTTTCAACTGCTATTCTGAGAGCCGTATTTTTGTAATTATTTGCATTATCTTATCCGGAAAAGGTTGCAACTTGAACGCCCCCCCCCCTACCCGTAACAAATCAAGTTTATAATATGAAAAATTGACTTATTTTGTAAATTGATATGCATTAATGAAAGAATTGACCAAAAAACATTTTTCTTCCCCACTTTACAGGTATTTTTCTTTTCCTTCCCTGCATATGCTACTATTTATTAAAGCTAAGTGTTGAAAATTTGGTGGTTTTTGTTATTGACATGTGTAAATGTAATACTTGCTTCATAGCTTTTTTTTATAATTATTGTTATACAAACCTGATAGTAAAATTTTACTATTTATTTTTGCATCATGTTTTATTAAAATGCAGACTACTGTGCTTGGACATTGACATAAATGGGTAGGGGCTAATGTGGGCTAAGTCTATCCTAATACAATTGTAACCGACACTAGAGAAACAGAATTTTAAATTGCAAAAATATAAGATAGATTAAAGTAATACTAATGTGCTTAGGTAATTTGTTTCATCAAGTGTACTCTTGTACAAAAGTAGATAGAAGTGTTACAAATCTGCTGTAATTTTTACGTGTGTATTGACTTTTCTCTTTCATTAAGTACGATTTTCTTTTCGCATTGTTTCCACGGTTATGTTCAGGGCTCGAAAAAATTTAGGTTCAAACAACAAATGTTTTCTTGATTTTACCGCAAAATTCAATTTTTCTTGCATTTCCCTGACTTTTTTCCAAAATCCCTGACTTTCCCTGACCAAAACTCATTTCCCTGACTTTCCAGGTCTGTAGAAACCCTGCTATTGAATTATATTAATGGAAAAAAAGCTAGTCGACAAGTTTTTTTTATTTTTTTTTTACGTCGTCTGAGAGACTGGGTTTTTTCGAACCCGGTATATACCTATGGAAACACTAAGAAAACAGTACTTATGAAAGAGAAATGTTAATACATACGTAAAAATTACAGCAGGTAACACTTCTATCTAGTTTTGTACAAGAGTACACTTGATGAAAATGTGATTTCTGGACCGTCTTGTTATAAACTACCTCGTCCCTCTAATTATGAATCACCCTGTGTACAAGAATGCTGAATAGTTCATTGAATTACATGTTTTAACATATATTTATTACATGTAACACATGTATGTGCAATTCCTGATTTTAAGAATTTACTGGATTTGTTTTAACAATGGATCTCAAGATTTTATATTTTTTGTAAACACCTTCTATAATTTAAAAAATGTTGATAAACGCCTTATGTAGTCGACTACTAGTATATTATTTTTTTAAACAGATTCCCAAGATTCTTTTTATGAACTCCTTCTCAGATTAAAAAAATAAAATAAATCCCTAGTGTACTAGTGCATTTTTTTTTTTGGCGTGTGTGTAGTGTGTGAACTCTTTTTTTTCCCACATCTCATGACTGGTTAGATACAAATATATTATAATATATAGTTTATCTATTTATTTGCTCCTGTTCACGTTGCTTTATCAAAAATAAATTTTTAAATATTTTGAATGAAAATAATTACAGGATTGAATCTGTGCTTTTATGGATTTCAGCCGTATAGTTTTAAGAGTAATATGCTAACTGATTTTTTGGGAATGACAGAAATATTCATATCTCTGCCTTCTCAAATAAATCTGTTGGATACTCTAAAAACAAATCTCTAATTGTCAGTGAAGTGTGCTACCTCACCAAGTGGAGATAACTTGCCAAAGTGTACAATGTTCGAGTTAATTACAAAGGGTAAGCAATATCTTTTAGTTTTATACAAGTTACTAGCCGCCTCCGGCAACCAGTTAGTTCGCCATCTTAATAAATCTTGTTCGAAGAGAATACTGTTCCTCACCGGCTTCCTTGGCCCTGAAATCTCTCAGATTCTGAATGGAATTTAGGCGCCCAGATGCGATGCTTACTGTGTTGGGCCGCCCCTGGTTACAAAAATAAGATGGTTAAATGACAAAAACCTACAAACAGGAACAAATTATTTTCGTTGTATACTAATTCTGAAGGGCTTCTGGATATATTGGCCTTTATCAAAAAACGGAAAGGAAAAAAAAGTAAGAAAATCTGAAACACTTTCAGATTTTAAATACATACTAAAGTGCTATATATTAAAAACGTATTATAATCCGTGGGTCTTACCTATTTTTGTTCTTATTTCTTTGAGTTGGAAAGTATATCATTATTCATGAGTGTGATTACACAAAATTAAAATTGATATTTCTAACATTCTTTTTCTGGATGTATTACATTAAAAATAGATGGAGAAAAGCTGCGCATAAAAATGCACAATTCCAACGGAATGAAAATTTCAAAAACTAATTCTGAGGTGTATTCATAATCCAAGGAGCAGACGATAAATTACGCCAAGCGTTAGAATCATCTCTCCAAAATCGCACATCAACCATTTTATTTTTTGCCAAATTAAAAAGTTGCACATTTTAGTTTCGGAAAATTTCCAAATCCTATTTTTCTTTTGAGTATAAAACATTTCATTCCTCTTCTGATTTCACATGCACACTATATTTTAATTAAAAAACAACCTTACAAATACACACTTCAATATAAGTACAAATTTACTGTCTGTTTTACTATGTAAGTTTCCTTAATACACATATATTATTGTATTAAAATGGACACTGATAATGAATTTTAAAGGAACATAAAGAGTAGAAGTTTTGATTTTTCAAATTAGTGAAAGAGCTTGGGAAAGCCAAGAGTTACAAATAGATATTTTATGTATGAGTTCACATGGAATTATGTTTAAATATGTTGTTATTGGCGACGGTCAGGGTTGGCAAGGTTTTTCCCATTCCCGGTAAATACCATGGTAAAAACCGGTATTTACCGTCCTGGGAAATACTATGTTTTTCCCACATGGGAAAAACTGATTATTTATTATTAAAAATTATTTATTATTAAAAATTATTTATTATTAAAAAAAATAAATATAAATTCAAAACAACACTTAAAAATGTCAAAATTGAGTTCTAAGTAAATAACTTGAAAGGTAAACAAAAAAGAAAGAAAAGGAAGATTTACAAAAACAGACAATGGAGTGCATTTATTTAAATATTTATTTACACACCATACAGATTCCCATACATTTACCAAGTGTTATCGTATTAATATTCTTCGTCTTCCACTTCCGCATTATTAGATTTTAGCATCTATAACAAAATACCAATTTAGAGGCTTTTTGTAAACCCAGTCTATTTCTAATCTTGTTTTGAATGAAAGAAAAATTAGAAAAAATACGCTCCAGAGATGGTGATAATGCAGGACACCCCTGAAGATGTTCCATTAATTGGAGAAATTCTGCATCTGTTCCAGTTTTACTTTTACTTAAATTCTTCCACCATAGTGCAGGTGAAATAGTGTTTGTAATGTCTTCAGAGAAAAATGTCTTTGGAAAAGGTGCATCTTGTGTCTTGAACTGCATCGTGTATTGTAAGTACTTTGAATTTAAAGCCTGCAAATATTCACGAGCAGATTCCTCCTGATCTTGTGATAACTTTTCACGTTTATATTTTGGACTCATCAGATGTGCCAAAAAATGGACAGGGGTCTTTGCTTTATCAAAGCTAGCTTTCACTTTGCTGAAATGTGGATTGAGTTCTTTATTTTGAAGAAGCTCTAGATAAACTTCACAAGCATCAGCAATATTGGCATTATTATCGTGTTGTAACTTTGTGAGGGCTTTTGCAACTGGTTGCAATTGGTTGTACATATATTTTGCTTCTTTATACAGATGAAGATTATTTACTAAATACAATAGATAATGTACAAAAACAATAACATTTTTATTTAAATTTAACACAAATTCTTCATTTCTTCTCTTGATGATACTGATATTTTAAATTTTAATAATTTCATTTTATTGTGTTCTAAGTTCTGAAATATTTAATTAGGAAATTCATTATTATTAAAAAATTTTATGAGCATTTTTTTATATTTTATGCAATAATTCTTATTTAATTATATTGCTTTTCTACAGAATAATTTTAAACGTAAGGGAAGTTTGTAATAACTATGTATTTCTAACTAATTTTACATGTTATATTCAGGAAGCCAGAATACATCTTACATATTGTCATTTGGAAGTTTTTCCCAGTATTTACCAGTTTTTCCCATTATTTACCACTTTTTCCCGGTATTTACCAGTTTTTCCCAGTGGGATGGGAAAAATAAGTTTTGGACGGGAAAAAGCCAACCCTGGCGACGGTGTTGTGTTTAGAAACAAGATGCCCACCATTTTGTAATCGGTACTTGCACCGAGAAGTTAAAAGGTAAGCTTTTTTGATTTAGGCATTTTAAGTTTGAGTTTTCAAGTTTTGGGGAAAGTGCAGAGTTGCAAATAGATATGTCATGTATGAGTATACGAGGAATTATGTTTAAATGTTACTGTCAACGATTTTGTGATTAGAAACAAGATGGCTGCCATTTTCAAGGCCGGAGTTGCATTGAGAATTTAAGTGGTAAAGTTTTTTGAATACTCCTTTTACGATAGGAAAATTTATTTGTGCAATGACTATGGAGATAATAAGCGATATCAATTGGGAGAATTTTAATTATAAGGCTTAGGGAGTTTTATGCTGACTTTTCTGAAGTTTTCTGTTCTGCTGATATTTTTTGTTTGTATTGTTGTTATAAAAAGGTTTCTGTGGGGGAAAAAAGTGATAATTTTAAAATTGGCAAAATGTAAAAAAAAGAAGCTATGGTAAATAACATGCATATACTTTTACATGCTCTTGGATAATAATATCGTAGTAACTGTGGATAAAAGTGCGATATGTTTTTATGTCTAGAAAAAAGATAGCCACTATTCTGGAACTCGAGAGTTTCATCAATAGTTTGAAAGGTAAACCTTTTACAAAACACGGTACTTGGCACCAGTTTGGCAAAAAACAAATGGTGCCTAAAATTACGGGTGGGAAATACTACAGCTGTACCATTACTTCAACGAAAATACAAGTGTGTATCAATCTGGCTATGAACAGAATTGTATATCTGTTTTAATGAATAGTAGGTTGGTTCTATAAAAAGGAGGGATGAGGTAATTTGCTCCACAGACTTTACATCAGTGGTTTGCTCTGTTTGACAAAATGAATATGTCTTCATGCCAGGTTTACATTTTATTGTCGCAGAAATCATTCTAGGATGAAAAAGGGGCAAGGTGCTAGTCCTTAAAAAAGGGCAATTTAAGCTTTCAAGGGCACGTCAGAATATAAAGAGGCACTATACAAATATAAGAATCTGTAAGGTGCTGACTAATGTCAGAGGCGGCCCGAGGGGCATGCGGGACCCCAGGCGAAGCGCAAGAGCGGGGCCCTCTTTTCTATCATGTCTTATGAGATAGCAATAAAATGGCCCAGGAGCGGGACCTAAGGCGATCGCCTACATGGGCCGGCCCTGCTAATGTCAACAAAAAGGAAAGGGCTGCAGCAATGCAATAAATGTAAACAGAGAGGAGAGGATTTATACTTGTGGAATGGGATAGGAATAGGTGGGAGGGGGAGGGGACGCGAAATAACAGCAGGCCTATAGTATCAGAAAGTGTTAGTCAGGCCCTGAGGATGAACACTGATTGTCGACTATGCATGTATGCCAATGCAATTGGACAATAGTGATCATTGTTTTTAGCATTTCTCTAAGGGACATTTAAGAAATTAAAACTTCTTGGAATGTTTTCATTTTTTTTAATTACAAATACATAAAATACATTAATAAATTTGTTTTAATTAATCATGATACTCACACAAAGGGATCACATTGCCATCTGTCTTCACCACTTATCTGCAGAGATTTCTTTTACTGTTGCAGCTTGTAAAACTGGGCAGATAACTTCATCCTATTTTAGAAGCCGAAAAAGTACAAGTACAATGCTGCTGCTTCAAATGTACAGCAAAATTGTACAAGCACTCATTAGGCATAAAAAAATAATCGATCACATTCCTAAAAAAAAAAAAAAAAAAAAACAGAATACAATATTAAAGGAAACTAAAAATGTAAACAAACTGTCACTTCAAGAGTACAACCAGGAAAAATTTTCGGAGGGCAGGGGGATATGAAATAAATGGTGAATAAATAAACCTTGTATCTGCATGACATACAGCTTATGCTAACTAATCTGATAATTTCAGACAGAGAAGGGAATACAATTTATAAATTCACAGTGCAAAATAATAGCAGCACACTGCATGCAGAACTCAAAAGAAGTCACATATGACATGTCACCCAAGCAGTGGCATAACTATGTGTGTGGGGGGGGGGGTTAGGGGGCCCTGGAACCTTACAATGTAAAAATGTTTGCAAATGTCCACGATCTCCAAAGTACACAGCCTCTTCTTCACTGTAAACAATCAAATATTAACGATCACTACGGATAATGAGTGGTCTGAACCAATCGTTATAAATTCAGCAGTTTTTACAGGTACGTTAAAGAAAATGATTGTCGTTCTGTGAGCTTGCATACCGTTTAATGATCATTATGGAATATAATGATAATCATTAGGAATAGTGATCATTATAAAGAGCTTGCATATGGGGGTAATCCCACATTAGCCCTTACCCATTTATGTCAATGTCCAAGCAAAGTAGTCGGTATTTTAATAAAACATGATGCAAAAATAAATAGTGAAATTTTACTATCAGGGTTGTATCATAATAATTATTAAAAAAAAAGCTATGAAGCAAGTATTACATTTACACATGTTAATAACAAAAACCACCAAATTTTCAACACTTAGCTTTAATAAACAGCAGCATATGCAGGGAAAGAAAAGAAAAATACTTGTAAAGTGGAGAAGATAAATATTTTTTGGTCAACTCTTTCATTAATGCATTTCAATTTACAAAATAAGTCAATTTTTCATATTATAAACTTGATTTGTTACGGGGGTGGGGGTGTTCAAGTTGCAACCTATTCTGGATAAGATAATGCAAATAATTACAAAAACACGGATCCCAGAATAGCAGTAGAAAATAACGCTAACTTTTAAAACACAAACGATTTAATCAGCAATAGCAAATAAGACCTTATGAATAAACACACCGAAAAAAATAAACACACCAGGAAATTTAAAAACTATAAACTAACCATAAAAAGTAAACAGAAAAAATGTCCGATAAATTACTCCCAAATGTAAAATAACACACAAAAGAAAAATAATAATAATCTTATGTGACATACGCTGTAGCCAGCAAACACCAAAAATTGACTTTATGAAAAGAGAAAAGAAAACAAGCGATATTTTGAATGAAACCGCTTGTGTTAGTCAGCCATAACTGCCGCCATGTCGTTTGTTTATTTACATCTGAACCATGGTAGGCTTAAGCAAATTCCAAGTTTTTTAGTCATTTACAAATCCTACAAGAAACAATTCACAATTCTAGCTAATGAATCAAAGAATAATTACCGTCCCGTTACCGAATATGAGTATCAAAAACCTTAAATCGGACGAAATAAAAAGACACAATTAAAATTCCTCAATCCTATGGGAAATTAACATGGATGGAGGTTTGTTTGTGCCGCCGCCATTGCTCTGACGTCACACTTCGGAACATTTTCTGTCTAAGGCTACTATAGGGAAGTTCTATTTCTGTCGGCCTTTGAGTTCCACTCTAGCAGACACTACGATGCAAGCGCCATCTATAGTCCTTATTTTAAATCGTTTATTGCTCGGTTAATTTGATGTTTGAAACAGCGCGAAAAAATACACGAATAACGAATAATTTCTCGCTAAAATAAGCATCCTAGCAACCCTCCTAAACAAATACAAATATTCATACCATTATATTAAGGATGTTTTTGATTGTTAATTATATATCAGAACATAAAATATATAGTAATTCTACCCCTACATTATAATTATAAACAGCTTCTCTGCTACAGAAAAATAAAATGTAGTAGGCAAACTAGAGAACAATTATTATTCGATAATTCGAACAATTCGACATGATAATTATGACGAACAATACTATTAGGTACAGCTTTAGGATGGTCCCTTTGGCGCGTTTTATTTTTGGCGACTTTTTTTGGCGCGATAAAGGATGCCAATATGGTAACCCCACCTTCTGATGATCCGGAGCAGTAGATTCATCCGTGACGTCACGGTTTCGCTAACGTTTTCCTCCAGGGAATCGGGAGCGTTTGTTCCTTTATTAAACTTTTGGAGACCCCTTTGCCAGTATTTCGCGCGGGAGCTTCGAGTGGTGGAACCGCCATTACGCTTTATGGTTTCATTTTAATGGCTTTATTTTAGATTAAATTTTATTATTACTGAAATTTAAAATGGATGTTCAGGTTCATACTGACTGTTTATATACAGTTTTGTATGAATGAACATTCTTTTGATAGTACGTTTCAGGTTAATATTTTCGTTCTCGATTGTTTATTTGTTAAGGGTAGAATACGTTATAACAAATAATTACGTTATTAATATTTTATACAGTGAAATAATTTTAGATATTTTGATTTTATTATTTCCATATTGCAATAATTTGGGGATTTTAATCAAGGTATGTGATAAGCATTGTTTGTTTTTATTTGTTATTATTACCTTTGTTTATTTGTTAATGGTAGGAGCAACAAATAATTCCGTTATTAATATAATATTTGATATTTTTATTTTATTATTTTAATATTGAAACAATTTAGCGATTTTAATTAAGGTATGAGATAAGCATTGTTCGTTATGATTTGAATTAGTTCTTTATTTTGCTTACGTAGTCTTTTGTCAGAATGCTAAAATGTATTTTAATTTTTTTGTCTTTTTTATTTGTTATTTTTGTGAGGTATTACCTTTAGAATATTATTTGTTTGCATTGTTTAATTTAATCTACTAAAAAGAGAAAGGGGAGGGTTGAGGGGGGGGCACAGCCCCCCCTCACACAAAAAGAAAAGTTATTAAATTTTATTAAACCGAATCTATATGTGCATGTAAGCTTGTTATCTGTTTAATTTTTTTTCATAAAAATATTTAAAAGCCATTAAAATAAATCATAGCAAAATTAACGGCGACGATCAATTATCTCGGAACCAGAGCCATCCGATCCGCCATATTGTTTACAATTGGCATCGGCAAGGCAAACTTGGGTTGGCGACAAGATTTTGTCGCCAAATCAAAAAATCGCCAAAAAGGGACCATACTAAAGCTGTTCCAAAATATTAACCTAAACGAGTTAAAATTTTAAAACATTAACCTACAATACTGTTGGGGAAAAAATTAAGACACAGCCTGTTGTCCGTTGCAGCTCAAACATAAATAAATAAACAGTTAGTCGTCACCATTAAGTTAAAAGTTTTTTCCAGAGAAAGATGCGATTTTTTTATTGGTTAACAGCGACTTTCTACGTCACCGGAAGTTGCGTTTTCATTCTGTGGCGATAAAGTTTCGATCTAGCAAACCTGTAAGTTCGATCGCCTATTTTGTTTCACTTTGAATACACTTTTGCGATCGAACTTCCAGAGAGAAAACGATCGTTTTGGAGACGACCGATCGCGTTTCGTTTGAATCGGGCCCAAAATATCATTTTTATAAAGATAATATATTAAAAAAGTTTTTACTGTTAAAAAAAATCGCTTCAACGTATAAATTGTATCTTCGTTGATCAGATGGCTAAGTAATACACAACATTTGTTATTATTTGTGTTAAACTATTCATTATCACGTTAAAAAACGCTAACAATAGCACCACATTTCAACATTTCTTTTCATTTTTAATGTTATTGAAAGATTATATGAGTATTCTTAGTTTAATGTAAAATGAAAGTTTTCAGTATTAAAATGTTTATGAAGACCTAAAATAGTGTAGACTCTGAATTTTGATATATTCTCGCACTTGGATTTCTTTGTTAAATCATTTTTAAATGTTAACAAGGATGATATTATTGAAAAATTAATTTTTTTCCTGCTGTGAAAATACTATGAGAATGAATTTAAAAGTATATTTTATTTATTTATTTGTTTTTACAATTCAAATCACGGAAATCCGTTTAAAATGTATGAGTCGAAGAGAGCACTTGTAACTTTGTATGATGGTTTGTATATTTGTTTGATTTGTTTTAATACATGGAAAGGAGGTATTTATTACTTCTTTGTTTACGTTTTTTTTTAAATAATTTTAAATGTAATCTGTAAAAAGTTGTCAAAAAATGTAATTTAAATGTGATCAGTTTTTCTGTCTTAAAGTAGTGCGACATTTAATTAAAGTCGATTCAATTTATGGGTATTTCATCATGTAGTAAAATAAAAAATACTATTTTATATTAGTAAAAATTATCTCTGATGAATGTTTGCAAGTAAATAAAATAATCCAGATTTTAGTATTTCGTCTCGTTTGTACTTCTAGGGTATTTTGAAATATTAGCTGTAGTAATGTTTTGCAGAACAGTTTTCCACATTTGACTGCATGCATTTTCTTTCCTATGAAATTATCATTAAATACATTTCGAAAAAGATTTTACTTGTTTTGCTGTTATTAACTTAATTAAAATTCAGTTGTTCTTTCAGAAGGGAGATTTGCTTTCTCCATATGTGTACTGAAGACTGATTCGAGATCTTGAGTTCAAATACTTAACTTAAAAAATGAGTTCAAAAAATTTTTGAAAAATTTATTAAATGGAATTCCTTTTATTTTCATGAAAGTGTTATGTTAAAAAAGCACATTTTGAAATCTCAATTCTAAAATTTCTGAACCCCTTAATTATACTGACGGAGAGAAGGATTTTGTGTCCCCCCGTCCACCTCCGTAAGGATACGAGCCCCCCCAATAATTTTTACAAGTCGGCGCCCGTGATAAAACCCTAGTATAGGAATCATAAATACAGACATTACGGATGTGCGATGTTTATTTACATTCTTAGATCGTTAGGCTTAGGCGATTTCAACTATCGAAGAATTAATTATATTTATAGTCATTAAATTTACTTTAAATTTGTACAAGAGATTCCGCATGCCATATTCCATCCCTTTAGTAGCTTTCGCCAACTGCATCTCGCCAAAGCATTGCAGTGCTGTAGATTTGGAATGACAGCATAATGATTCCAGCAAGAAGAAAACGGAAACGTTTCCGATCCATGACCGTCTTCGGAACCCACGGACTAAGAGGCTTTAGGACGATCATCGGGAAGCGGCAGACGGGCGAAACTGCGTCAGCCTCTGAAAGTAAAATATGCGACCCCCTTTTAATGATTAACGGCATGGGCGCCCTCTAACGACACATGGCGTAAGCATCTCCCGCGGGGTGCTTCCGTTGATATTTGTTTACGTTTTAGCTACTAGTACACGACGCATGCGCCAAAAAATTAATGAGTACGACTCCCAGCGCCGCCTTTTGTGCAAATTTCATTTAGTTCTTTCACAATGCTTGGATGATTGTCCTGTACCCTCTTAGTCCGTGTCGGAACCGAATGACCGAAAGGAATTGTTCCGGCCGGACAGAAATTACTGATTTCGGAACCAGATGAACGAAAGGAACGGTTTCGGATTCAAAGGACTGAAAGGAGCGGATCCGGTTTCGGACCGGGTCCACTTTTAGAGATGAATCCACTCCGGACCCGTTTCACAGTTCCTTAGGACCCGTTCTGGTCGGAACGACACACCACTTTGTGCTGTTCGTTTACCAAGATACGTTATCAGGTTACGAATGACATCAATATGATGTCAAACATCCGAACGATTGCTTAAACGAACGTGGCAGGATAGAATCATTTACCATAAATTTTGAGTAATTGGCAACATGTTTATTTTACAATTTCTGTGGCAACAAAACTGTACTTGCCGCCAGGTAATTCTCAAAACTCTATTGTTCGAATCGTTTAATCTTAAGTTTGTATTAACTTGAAGAAATGGCCATGAATTTAGGAGTCCCACTTAAACTCCTTAAGGAGTTCTTAAATCGTAAAATCATTGTAGAAACAAGTTCCGGTGACCAATTTAAAGGCGTTTTAGTGGAAGCTGAAGAAAATATGTCCGTCTCCTTATCCAGCGTCAAAGGAACTTTAGTCGACGGCACCACTACAGAAATGACCAATGTGTATATCAAAGGTTCAAGAATTAGACTAATAAACTTGCCCGACTCTGCCAAGGATTCCCTGGCAAGTCTTTGTCGTCCATCATTTCGAGGAGGCCGTGGCGGAGGATTTCGTGGAGGACGGGGCGGCAGAAGAGGTGGTGGAGGAAAGCCCTCTTATGATCGTCGTCGGTATTAAGCTGGGACTTAAGTCGCCATTTTCCCATTCATTTCATGTTATTGGTATATTCATATGTAAACAATACTTGCATTAAATTTTCAGTTTTTTTTTATATCTGTGAGCCATTTTTTTTCACTGAATGCGCCATTTTTAAAAAGTGCTAAGTACTATGTTGTAAAATCTATGTAGTACTATTGACTCATTTCGTTCGATAATTAATATTGTTGCTAGCCTGGGAAAATATTGCATGGTTTACTGTAATTTATGTTACAAAAAGAGCCACCTTAAGAGTAGCTAATTTTAATACTGTTTTCATTGGCCTGCTTATGTAGGAGCCAAATGAAGTGGTCCAAGCCCACCCATAGAAAAATATTAGCTCTTTCTAGAAAAATGGATTTTATTGGCTAAAATGTGCTTTAGCCCACCGCTTGGCAAAGTTTTTTTTGGAGGGGCAATACTGCGCCAAATATTGCAAATTTGATATTATTACTCTGTAAAGATCCGAAATATCTTGCATTTTCGCGCATGCGTAATTGTTATTTTTTATTCTAGCTGTGTGACGTAAACAGATGAATGTAACGAATTCCCTTGCTCAATATACGAGACTCTGGGGAGGAAAAATTAAAGTGCTCTCTGGCGATTTGGCATGCAGTCAGACTGCTTTGGCAAGAGTAGTTTCTCCCGCTGTTATACACTGCATGTTAAAGATGAGACGGGCTCAGCCCGAACCGGGCTCTGTAATTTACAACTGCGTTCGGGCTCGGTCTCGTGAAAAATTTCTTCTTTATTGAACATACTCAAAACCCCTTCAAAAAATTTTAAAAAGTAATTCATGAGGAAAATAAATGTACTTAAAAAAAAAATAGTGGCACAGGTGCCTAGAAGGTGCGTGAAGCTCTTTGGGTATTTCTGAACGACGACTTATATTAGTCACGAGATCCGACATTATTTGATAAACATGGATATAAAGAATTAGAAAGTGCATTGAGAGTTTGCAACTATATTTTTCTTTAATTTGCATAAATGGCAAAATTTATTGCATTCTGTCAATAAAGTAATTGAAGTTTATCTTTAGCAGAAATTTCGGGCTCGGGCTCCGACTTAAATAATATTGCTCGGGCTCGATAACAACAAAATATTTGGCATTTTATTTGCTTCATTGTATAAAATTTTAATTAAACTATTTTTTTTCCCTATCGATAGGCCTACTCTTGAGTTTTATTGGTACCACATCATGAATTAAACAACAAATAGCTACAAATTTGTTTAAAAATATATAACAACACAGTTACATATCACAAGAATGAAAAATATTACTCCCATTGTAATAAGGAAATCAATAAATAAATTTACAAAATAAATTAGTAATAGTAAATTACAGTAAATTAAAAGAACATATTTTTGAATGCATTGCTAACATACTGGATTTTAAATAAAACAGCTTAATATAAATTTATAACTGTTATTTGACATAATGGGGTTGGGTATCAACAAAATACTTTTTATCATGAAATTTCATTTCCTTTAAAAATATATAAATTTAGAAACATTATGAATTTGGTACAATATTTCATGATCAAAATAAATTCAAAAGAATCATAATAATTTTACAACTTACCATCATAATTTTTTTTCTAATTTTTAAGTTCTTCCTTACTGATTATTTCTAACTTCTTCTTTGTAGCATTAGGTGGTTGAATTTTTGATTTGCAATGTTCATATCTTTGTTATGAAAGTAATATACCCTTCCTGAGCCTTTAGTTGTGGGAGGTTCCACGATATTTAAAATGTTCTGTAATGGGACAAAACAAATATCATCTTACTGATATGGCCAGTAAAATGATTTAGATGGACCAAATGGATGCATGAACTTGATTTGCACGTCATGCTCTTCATCATTTTTTGAAAATACTAGACCAAAAAACCAATGGTTGTCATAAACAGAAGCCACATAAGAGTTTGTACAAATTTGCACCATGGCCACTTGGTCAGAAAGATTGTTTTCCACAAATGTTAAAGACCAAACTGTAATTTGAATCTGAACTTATCCGCTTTGTACATATTTCATTTTCCGTCAGTGGTAAAAAACAATGAAAACTAAGAGTACCAGGTACAGTTTTTGCATGTGAGAAACGGGATTAAAGTTGCTGTCTACAAGTAGATAAACTTTCTTTCTTCAACAGGAAAAAAGTTGTTTTCTCTATTTTAGATTGGCAAAACTCCAAAACTTTATCTACATTAGTGATTGTATTGCCAGGACCAAGTTGTAAACTTTCTCTTGTTAGAAGACGTTTAACTGTTCCTCCTATAGCATCACATGGAGATTTGCCATGGCTTGTTGCAAAAAAAGACCAACATTCTTTTAAGTTGATCATTTTGATGGTGACAGAGATTTATGAAGTTCTTACAATTTTTGTACTGTCCAGCACAACCATCACTGAAATAGTACACTCTTTGAACAAGGGAAAACTTAGCAACAATTCTTTGGGTTTCATAAACAAATCCCACGTCATGTTCCAAATCATCAGAGATTGAAAACAAACTTCATACAATTAAATTTTTTCCTTGCGCATTACAAGTATAAATTACCACTGGATGTAGAGAGCAGCTATCTTGTGTCCAGTGGTAACCTTGCACTTCGTCTTGAATTACATAAGTGTAGTTTTCACTAAAGTCTACTAAAATGATTGCTTCATCTGGCTGAAGTTTAGTTTTTAATTCTTTCAGATACTTAGCCTGAGACTTAGTGATAAAGGAATGGGGTAAAAGTTTTTAAAGACTCTTTACAAGGTGATTTAAATATTCTTCAAATGAAACTGACACTGTGACCTGCTGTGTTCTGTCAGTAGTCACCCATGCACTGTATGTGACTTCATCTTCTTGGTCCCATTCCTCAAATTTGTCTTGGATGATTTTCTTAAGATTTTCATTTGAAGGACATTTACAACAGTGTCGGAGCATACAATCACTGTTGTCCATAGAACGGACTAAAGTGATTCATTAAATCATGGTATGTTTCCTCTATTGCACATGCATGTAAGAGCAGAATGACATTTTGGTGTATTGCAAATACACATACAGAATGAGTCCCTGAGGAACCGGCTATACACCACTTGGGACGAAGCAAACAAAATTTTGAGAAACCGATTTTTTCAGCAGGATATTCAGATTTAAACGCAGCATATAGTTAATTAAGATTACATAGCAATAGTCTTTTTTGTTCACATACATTTTTCGATATGCTAATTTTGTCTTTTTTACCTGGCATGATGATCCGAGAATACTCATCATTTTGATAAAAATTCTTAACCAAACCAATTGTCCCTTGATAAAGTATTTTCCCTTTTCTTGGTTCAGGTAAAGCTATGATGCCTTTTTCTTTAAGTAGTTCTCGTGCTTTACGAACTGTATATGACTGTATTACGAACTGTACGGCAGCGCCATCTATTGGCAGTTTTCATATTTAAAAGTTTTGTATACAACCTACGTTGTATCGGGAGCAATCTATAACAAAAACATAACATGGCACATAAATGTACCTTAAAATTACATTTAAATTAAAAAAAACCACTTACCTGTGTATTTAGTAGTTTCAATCATATAGCAAAAAAAAAAAAAGGACAAGATTTTTCTCTATCAACATGCACCCTTCCCCCCCCCCCCGGAAAAAAGATATCTAAAGATTACTTTAAAAAAAAAATAATAACTGAATTAAGGAGAACTAATTTTTTCATGTACTTTTAAGTTTCAAGTTAGTTTTCTGCTTGCAGTTCGGATTTTAATTTATTTTATAATATAAATCATGATTACTTTATACTAAAACAATAAATTGGACTGTAAAACTTTAATCTAATCTGAAATTTACCCAAACTAAGAATTTATATTGTGGCCTACGAACTGAACTGTATCATTTGAATCATAATTTGCACGTGGTGCCGCTTATGATTAAGTAGAACTTCTCAAATCCGGAATTTTAATGATAGCTGAGTTAATATAAATGTTTTAAAATACATGCTTTATAATAATTGCTTTATATTTTCGGAGGGGGCGCGGCCTGCCTCTGCCCCCTTCTTAAATACGCTTCTGAAGTATATCGTTTAATACTGAACAAATACCCTTTTATAATTTATTATTACAGTAAAACATACAATTAATTGGCATGTTCAAGAAAAGCTGATCACTCTTAAAATAAACCCAAATGCAACAAATATCAGAAAAAATAAAACATCACACAGCATTCAAAGCCTAAAACAAACAACTCCATGTCTGCTCATATAGTCATATTACGTAATCAACTTGCTTCCGGCCCAAGTGTTTAACTCTCTCCCCCTCCTCTCCTTTACATTTTTCGCTCTTTCATTTTAACAGCGAACGTTCTGGCCTGCTTCGGATTCTGCAAATGTGTATGCGCTTTTGACGCAGGTGGATATGATCTTTTCATCTGCTTTTGCCTTGATAGATTCCTTTGTTTTGATTTTGAAGTGATTGTCTGCTGGGCATGCCACCACTAAAAGACTGTTTTTTTTTTATAATTATGCTTTTTTTTTAATGTTAGAACCTGTCCGACACTATTCTATTAACAAGAATAATGTTTCTGGTTTTAGTATTATAGGTTTTAGTCTGGTTTTAGTATTATTGCAAACTTTAATTCATCAGAATTGAATGGACATTTTGCACATGATGTCACTTGGCGGTATTTGATACTCCACATGCAGGATCTTATGATGATGATTAGTTTCAGTTTCAGCTAGCTCGTTTGGGCCTAAGGGATTATTTGACACTTTCTAGTGGAAATATAGCTGTTGCAAAAGAAGCTAGAATATTAGTCATTAACAAATAATAGCTTTTTATAAATGAATTTTATCTTCATTGTGAGATTTTATTTAAAATGTTAATAATAATTAAATACTAAAAATAATTTAAAAGATCGTACTTTAAAAAAGTGTGGGAGGTTTTTAATGAATATTTGTACTATTTTAAACTCAGAAAACTCAAAATCAACTCAATGATGTATTATTTATACGTGTTTGCAATAACGTAATAATTTTAGAACACTAATATTCTTTTTATTAACAAAGTTTTGAAGCGAAATGCGATATCATCGTCTTCTAAACCATCTATTTAAGTATTAAAAAGACAGTAACTCATTCCGAGCGGCTCTAATATTGAGAAACAGTAATTATAAAATGGATACTGAATGCATTTCAATAGGAGCTGGTGGATGTAAATACCGCCAGCAGACGAATTTTAACCTGGAACTCAGACACCATGCAAAATGTCCATTGGCAAGCAAACCCACCAGTACAAAGCGGTGGCGGACGAAAATATCGTACCTATCTGCCTCAAAAGTGCACATACATCTTTGGGATTTGATGCAGTGACTATAAAACCTTCTATGAGTAAAATAAATAAAAACTGTGAAAAAGAACAAGCATAAAATGTCTTGAAGTCTTCATTATGTTTGGTGCTGTCATCTATTTGAATTTTGAGGAGATACAAAAAAGCATTTTTTTTTTTTTTCTTTTTGGTTAATACCAATTTATTATTATTTGGAAGGCCGAATTTTGTCCGGATTATAGAAATTCTGGATTTGAGAGGTTCTACTTACAATACAATTCTAGAGAGAAACTATTCAGAGTTTATTCTTATTAAGTTTTTCTGGTTAAAAATTTGGTGGCGCCATCTATCGGATAGAAGAAAAACTATTCCCGGCCTATCTTTATTTTTTCCGGTTTTCTGGATTCTGGTTAATTGGTCCTGTACTGTATCTTGAAAATTGTCAGTGGGCTCTTCTTTTTCAAAACTTTCAACATCTACATTTTTTTGCAACTTATACAATTCTTCTCTACAGGCATTGCATATCTTCTGTCTAGGGATTGCTTTAATAGTAACTTGAGAAATATCATTGATTTGGTTAGAAAATTCCAAAGATACAGGCCTTAAAGTTTTTGTTATTCTTTTCTTATGCCTTTGAAATGGATCAAAACAGAATGTTTGATAAGTTTCATATTTGTTTAAGTAATACATTTTGTGGTGCGCACAAATATTTAAAAATAGGTCAGTACTTACACCACTTCTTTATTTTTTCTGGTGGTCTGGTTGTTCTGGTTTTCTGGTGGTACAGCTATGAGAGAACCAACAGCTATAAGTTTTTTTCTAATTCACTCAACAATTCAACACTTATTAGTCTCACTGACTTTGTGTAGCTTTTTTTGTGACATTCTGTTTTACAGTGTTGCCCTACACTACAGTCCAATTCACTTTTTTCTTTTGATCGAGACATCTTATAATAAAATAAGAATGCAACTCCGGTGATTTTTATAACTATAAAACTATTTACTAAAATTAAATTTGTTTATTAATTAAATTATTAAAAAGCAATATAAGCAACTAAATCTTCTAAGCACCATACACAATTTAAAACAACTTGTTAAATATTGATGTTCACTCTAATAAAGCTAGCTCACAACTGATCATACCAAGGGCCAGCTAGACCTGAACATGTTGGGTAATGAAAAGCAAACTATTCGTGTCCGTTCTCGCAAACCTGCTGAGTAAAAGCAGAAGCAAGTCGAGTCAGACTTCTTACTTTTTCATGTTCTAACTTGTCTCACCAATGAACTCATTTTATTCTCTCACAGTTTTCTGGATTTCAGTTATATTTTAAGTGAACTAAATTTACTGTAATCTACTTATTTTACCAATAATTATATAGATTTTTTGCAGGCTTATTAATTAATTTTTTTAGTATAATTATATATTTTAAAAGAAAATTTGTAGATATTTGTTGATTAATTTATAATGAGGTACCTATAAAACTCAAGAGTAGGGCTGTGGATAGGAAAAAATAAATAGTTTAATTAAAAATATTTTTATACAATGAAGCAAATAAAATGCCAAGTATTTTGCTGTTTCTTAGAATAGGAAATATGCTGTAGATTAATTTAAAAAAAAAATTGACTTGATTATCACTTTGCCTCTTAGAGATATGGATTTTTTTTTTTATAAAACACCATTTTTAATGCTAAAATGTTTTTAAATACTTATAAAAAATATTTTTTTTAATAAAACAAATAAACATAAAATGTTGATGTATTTTTTTCTGGAATCAGAAGAGTTCATTCAACAATACTGCCAATTTTCATTAGATTTGCACTATAAATGTAAAAGACAAAAATAATTTTCATTGAAAGTACAAGTTTTTTCGGAAGTTCGGAAACGACAAAAATGACTATTTTACCAATATTTCAAAGTCCTATACAACAAAAACCAGTTGAGCTAGAGTTAAAATTTATTATACTTTCATAACTATGCGAGAAGATAAAAATATAAAGTTTCATCAAAATCGGAGGTGTTGGGTGACATGGCCTGGATGACTTGATATGGAATGACTCGTCAATAACGTTAGATTTCCCGCATTTAACGTTTTTTCGGCGAGAAAAATGTGATGCGTTTTCTCTAAAACAAGTCACAGTATTTGTGATTTGAAGGAAATAGTTCTTGAGAATGGCGGCAATACGCATTCCTTTTCCTTTATTTGGATGAAAAGAGAGAAAATTACTCATTATCTCCTCCAACTGTCCGAACGCCTTCATTCCCATAAAAACGGAGTGTAGCCTTCTAGGAATTCCCTCCACCCTTACAGGTGTTTCGGGTGTGTCTGGATTAACAAGCTTGAAGAATGAGGCGGACGATTTTTGATGAATTGGGTTTAAGTGCTGGTGGAATTTCCGGTAGAGCGGGAGAGAAGCGTAAAGAGTTACTTTAAAATTTTGTCATTGCTACCTTCCTGTATTCTGGAGTAGATACAATAGACCATCTTCGGATTTTCACAACAGGAAGTCTTGCACGCGACGCAAAAGGGAGGTTACATGGGGAAAGGGTGGGCAGGCCATTTTCTGCCGTTTCGATTGGAACCAACAGCTATGAGATTCTCTTTGGGAGCTAAAGAGTTAAACTGACCACCCATGAATACAATTCATGGAAGGGATAATAAACGGCTTTTCTATAGTATCTTTTAAGCATCTATTTATCTGATGATGATTGTGATGAGAGAGAAGAGTTCTTTCCTTCATTGTATGATTTTCATGAATACCTATCCTATGATGCAAATGTCGTGACTTCAGAGATTCCGTCAATCAATGATTTGATTGACTCGGAATCAGATAGCTCTGAGGAAGAACAAAGTGATAATGAAGAGAGAAGTATAATTCCCTTGGCGAGTAGTGTTGACTCTAGATTAATTTGGCAGGGCGCAGCGCCCGGCGGCCTTTCTGTTATCTTTTTAGCGCCCGGTGGCCTTTTTGTTATCTTTTTAGCACCCGGCAGCCCTTTTGTCGTCTTTTTAGCGCCGGGCGGCCCTATTTCTCTTCTTTCTGCGCCCTCCTGCTTTTACATTTTTATTATTATTAGTAAACAACCAGCACTTTTTATTTCCTACATACCATTTGCGGCCCATCACGATAATACGTTAATTAAAACGGTTACGATTGAGTACAATAATCCCATCATAAAAATAGGTTCGATTGAAAACGGCCCTTTCACAAAAACCGTCTATGAAATCCGATCTTTCCCACAAATGTAATTTATTAAAATGCTTTTTTCAAGTATTCTACTCTTTCAGATCGAAATACTCCTACTGCCCTTTTCTTTGTTTTATTTTGCGCGAGCCGAACAGCCGCCGATTAACCTGAAAAGGCCCCACTTGTATGTTTTGTTTTTGCTGACTCAAGCGAGAAGCCCGATCGGCATTTCACTTAGGAGTTGGGGGAAGAAAATACGGTTGGGAAATTCAAAATTTTCTCAAGTTATCTAAAAATTTCTGATTCCATCTGTCAATCCTCAAATATCGGTGGCTACGTTTGATAAATATGTAGTTGCGAATTATCAAACAATCATTATACCAGAGTTCGTCGCGAGCTGTATATAATTATTGCTCTTCTCGATGTCTTTAATAGTTTCGCAACACTAGCAAGTCCCCCCCGCCCTAAACGATTTGCTCTTTTTAATCGGCTTTCTTAGTACATATTATTTGTTATGTATAACAGTTATTTACTAATCATATATAATTACAGATGATACAGAAAGAATGCCTTAGCAAAACCACGTTTTGCGATTCGAAAATTCGCGGGACTTGCTTGTTTGTTATGGCAAGCCTAGACAAGGGATATCTTCTAAGGGGGGGTGCCTTGGTTGGGTGACTTTTTAAGGAGTTCTAATGTGTATTGATGCGTACATCTTGATGAAACCGACCAAAACTCCAGACCGACAGTCGCGCGGGCGGTGCCCGCCGAACATGGGAACTTCAACACTTCAGCCATGTACCATGTTCAGTGGCTTTATCTACTCAAATCCATCTGAAAATCCAGAGATTTGCGACACTTTGGGAATACAGCAATTGAAACACATTATGCTTTTGCCAAAATCAGAGCATAATAATGATCTTTTTCTTTAGCAATGTAGTGCTAGGGTTATTGGCGCCCGGTGCGGTCTTTCAGTTTGCCGCCCCATTCTTTCTAAGTTTCAGCATTCTGCCCCCATTTCGGTCCTTTAGTTTTCCACTTTATTATTTCTAAGTGTCCTGCCGGCCACCATGTTTGTTTTTTTGCCGCCGGGGCGGACCCCCCCCCACTTATTACGCCACAGTTTTAATCACATAAAAGTGGAGTAAATGCAGAATTTAGTAAATCAGACTATTGACAAGATTTGGTATTCTAAATATTCATATTATACACCTTCCGATTTTAAAATTCTCAACATTTTAATGAATGAAGAAAGGAAAAGAATAATAATAATAAAAGCAAAAGAAAGCTAGTTCTGGAAAAGGATGTCTTCAGAAAACAAATTGTGTCATAAGTTAACAGCTAGGTTATTCATAAAACAAACTGTCATCAATTTAAGCTTATTTTCAGTTGAAAAAAAAGAAAAAGAATTCTGGATGGTTTATTAATAGATAATTTGCTTAAGTACTTTTGGCACCAGGATGTTGATTATTTTAATTATATTAAGCTGATTAAAAACATAGTTAAAATAAATATTGATTAGTACTATTTTTATTTTAAAAAGATTACAGCAAGGTTTAAGAAAGAAAATTTAGTGTTTTTAAAGAGATCTTTTAGTATGTTACAAGAAATTAAAAATAAAGCTTTATGAAAAATAAATTATTGAAAATATTTTAACTTTATTTCATACATACCTTTAGACAATTCTGTGAGTTAAAAAAAATATTAATTTTATACCTGCTAAAAAACTTACATGTAGTAATTATTTTTATTTATTTTAAAGAAATAGTACTTTTTAAAAAACTTATATTCACTTTCCATGAATGAGCAGGCATTAAATTAGAAGTGAAAGAGGAATAACAAATATATTTCAGTGATTTGATTTGATATGGTGTTGTACATTCCAACCATAGGATGTATTACAAAATTTGCATGACTATGTCATTTTTTCCAGCAATCTTCTGTGTTCTGAATTAAATTTCCCCAATTTCTGTAGTTATCAATTGATGGATGAGTTAAATTGTTTGATGCAATTTTAATAATGTCTAATAGTAATAAAGGTATATATGCAGTAACTTTAAAAATCTTTACTTGGTACTCATTCAATAATTATTGCAAACAAAAGAATTTAAATAAAATTCTGATTTATATAATTAAATTTTATACATCCTGCATTGCAGAAATTTTATTATTTTTATTACATGCTAAAGTTTTTTTAAAATCAAAACTTCTAGTTATGTAGATTTAATTCACATATTTGTCATGTTTAGACCAAAATATTATCAACAAATTATTTTTCCTATTTCGCTTACACTTACTTCTACTGGATATTTTCTCCAAAAGAAGGGGGGGGGACTAAGACAAATTGGAAAAAATCTTACTATGCATTGTAAGTCAGAACACATATTACAACTCTACATGTTAAAGTTTCGGGGATCAGATCGTTTCAAACCAGTTTCTATATGTTATCTACCTGTACATTCTCGTGGAACCCTAAAGTGCCCTTTTTGAGAACAGGGTGCCCCTTTTGAAAATTTCCCCCCCGGCGGCCCTTTTTTCCTATGATGCAAATGTCGTGACTTCAGAGATTCCGTCAATCAATGATTTGATTGACTCGGAATCAGATAGCTCTGAGGAAGAACAAAGTGATAATGAAGAGAGAAGTATAATTCCCTTGGCGAGTGAAGCGATCCAAGCTGTAAAAATAGTGAAAGCATTCCTAAGTAGTGAGGGTCAAGAAAAAAATCTACAGAAACTCATTTGTATAGAAAATTACATTTGTAATGCAATTAATAAGAACAAAACTCAAAATAAAATAACCGATTTCTTCTTAACCGATTAATTTTGAAAATTAAATTGTGAAGCATTGTATACAAAGAAATAAAAGGTATGTAATTTAAATTAGACTTTATTTCAATGTCATTAATTTGCCTTTATACAACCCCGATTTAACGTTTTCCCGCATATAACGTTACTTCTTTCCGGTCCCTTGAATGACATTAAATCGGGGTTTCACTGTATATTGATTGTTCTACATATATATTTGAATGTATTTAATGTTGCAGTATATTTGCATACAGCATTTCAATAATCCGTTTCTGTCACTGCTATGGAATAGAAGTAAGGTGTTAGAGGGAGAGGGGGTGGACTTTTAAGTACACATTTATTTATGTAATAACAAGAATGGAAAATATGATTTATGTCAGAGGTGGTCAAACATTTTAAGTCACGGAGCACTTTTGAAATGGGAAATTCAACGTTTGAGCATAAAATTTTATCTCTCAGCTACAGTAAAACTCGCTTAAGACGCTTTCCCGCTTAAAACACTTTTTTCCGTCAGTCCCTGGACATTTCCTATACTAATCAATGCAAAATCCACCTGATAAGACGCTTTTGTTCTGCTTTGTGTCGTCGGTTAAGATGCTGTCCTCGTATTTCTGATGAAGCTTTTTTTTTTTCCTTTTTGAAAAGGTACTGCAGTCCCCTCGAGGTGTGATTGGTAAAAGCAGGTCTCCACTATGTTTTAAAAATGTTCGTACATTCCCATATCTTTCCCAAAGATGAGCCTGGATGAGAAGTGAACTTTTCAGAAACTTTATTCAACATTTTGACACATTTTTTGGTAAGTAAAAGAGAAAAATCATCCTCTTTGTTGACAACTGCCGGTGCACATGAAAGACATTCTTGTCACCAACATAAAACCTGTTTTTTTGCCACCAAATTCATCATCTAAGTTGCAACCCCTAGACCAAGGCATTATTAAAGTTGTAAAATAAAAATACCGAAAAAAATTAGTGCGATACTTGAGAGATATGGAGTGTGACAATTCAACTAAAGTGAATGTTTTAGATTCCATAAATTAATCAGTGCAGCTTGGGACGAAATTAAACCAGATGTAATCAAAAACTGTTTTCGGAAAGCTGCGTTTGATGTCTGGAACAATTCAATGCAGGCTGACACTTCACTTCCAGAAGATGAGGACTTTCAATCATTGGAGAATTTCCCTGATTATACAACGGTGAACGATGACCTCGTGACCTGCAGCATTTGGACTTTGGAAGAAATAATCGCAGATGCCACGATTGAAGTTATTGAGAAAGAGGAAGTCGACGAACAAGAGGAGGACGAAGAAACGGAACTGACAGCAATACCTACTAGAGATGAGACGGGCTCAGCCCGAGCCCGGGCCCGACTCGGGCTCGGGCTCTGTAATTCACTATTGCGTGCGGGCTCGGGCTCGTGAAAAATTTCTTCTTTGTTGAACATACTCCTTGAAACAGATTTTAAAAAGTGATTCATGGGATAAATAGACGTACTTATTTTTAAAAATATCGGCACGGGGGACTAGAAGGTGTGTGAAGCTCCAAAATTTATTGTATCTTATTAATGAAGTAGTTAATTTTATTTGTCTTTAGCTGAAACGAACAAAAATACCGTATTTTCCGGCATAAGCGCCGCTCCATTGTAAGCACCGCATCATAATAAAATCGGCGAAAAAAAAAAAAAATCACCGTAAGCGCCGCACCGTAATTTATAGCCTGTGCGTACAACCTATTTGACCATATGAAAATATACAATATTTTAAATATGAATAAGTAAGGGAAGGATATAAAATAATACCTTAGGCACTTAAGTATTTTTTCCCATATAAAAACAATTTAAAAAAACCGATTTTGACTACCTCTAAATTTAATTATAATATTCAGCCTTCAGCTGAAATTAGTTTCCCCTCCGCTAAAGAGGTTCTTTGACAGAACCTTTTAATTTGTATTGGCAGCCATGTACAGGATGTATTTGCATGTAAATCAAACGGGGAGAAACCAACCGTTCTTCCAGTGGTGTCAAGTATTTTAAACAATCCGGTATTTCGGGGAATTCGAAGCCATTGCTTATAGCTAATTCTGGTATTGTCAATTTAATCAAACAATCATAACATGTTTTGCAAAATTTGCCAATATCATCGATATCTTTGTAAAAGACTAGTTTTATAAAGTCCGTTGTCGCTCCTTTGGACAGTAAAGTTGTTTTGGAATGGGTTCTTATTGACTTTTTGAACCACAGTCGATCACAACAATAGCATTGGTGGATTGGACCATCAGCAACAGCTTCGAAAAATTTCTCAGCTAATTTACGAAATTCTAGTTCTTCACACCTTACATTTAGATCAGTATCTGTTCTTGGTCTTTTCGATGGTATATCTAGACAGAGTCGTAAACGTTTTCTGTCTTGTCTTCTGGATTTGGATTCCGCTTCTTGAGCACGAAAATCTGGATCTTCCCTTTTTCTTTGCATAAATAGACGGTTAGTTTCACGATGACTTTCTTCCGGATTAGACAACTGGCGAGGACGGCCAGCGCGGCCTTGAACAACAGTCCCGGGTATATTCTTCTGATATTTAACGATGTAATACTGAAAGTAGAGCGTGAAATACCAAGCCTACGAGCTATTTCACACTGATCCCGCAAAAATGAAAATTTTAGAAATGCCACGACAGAACACCACCACTTGCTCCGAGGAGGGACAAAAGTTTGAACGCGACTCTGGAAACAAATCCAAGTTCTGAAAAATGAAATCGGAACCTCGGGAACTTGACAGCCAGTCGCAGACGCTCTGACAAAATCTTACAGTTTCCCCTTTTGTTTCATCTGACGTTACTTTGAAATTTTTCAAGTATCCATTATTCCAATCATGTGTCGGATCTTGGTGTGTTTCAAATTTCCGTGAGATCTGTAAGATTTTATTTACTATCAATTATCATCCACGACTTTTTTCGTCTGCCGAAAACTATTACCCTCTTTAGCGGAGGGTAAAAAGAAACATTTTGTACTCACCATTTGGCAGATTTCAAATATAACTGCAGCAGATGAATGTATAACAGTGGGTTTAACCATACAGCAAAATAATGAATTGAAAATTTTTGTATTATCGTAATAAATTTATTATCAAATTAATATAATAATAATAAAAAAATAAACAATATATCCAAAACTAAAATCCCTGGAAATCACTCTCCTCGCTGTCGGTTATAAATAACCGCAACACATCGTCGTCCACGGCATTTTCCTTCATTGATAGAATACAATATGTTTTGCCATCTGTGCAAATAAAAGAGAGCACCTTCTAGGCGCCGGTGTCGTTATTTATTTATTTTAGAAAAGAAAACATGACATTTAGTATTCCTTCTGTGTCTCTTAAGTGATTGATACATTTGAGTTTCTGCTCCATGCTTATTTGCTTAAATTACGCATTTTTCTTCACAAACATATCTCTCTTACGATAGTAATTTGTTTATTAATATTGTAAAAAAGAAAGCATATTTTGTTCTCCCCCCGCCTTTTCCCGTTAATCAGCTGGTGATAAACACTTCTGCTCTGAGCTGAACTGATGTTTATTTTTCTTTCTTTCTCCCCCCCCTTCCCCTATCACCGCGATTAATGGTATTGTTGATACTCTCTTGCAGTTGGAAATCTGCATATATATATAACAATACTTATGCATTAGTTCGTTCCAGCGGAAAATTTTATCTTCTAGCCAGAAGACCGGAAGTTGACTTAAAAAACCTAAAGAGGAGGCAGGTTTTTGCTGTGTGATCTTTAATGAGGACTGTCTTGGAACGGACAGAAGGGTGCATCATTTCTTGCTATAAAAGAACAGCTCATTTATCCCACCAAAAGTAATTTAAAAACAATAATAAATAAATAAAAAAAACTTGGAGAACGTCGATTCTAAATTGAAAAATTGTTTCGCCATAAGCGCCGCAGATAAAAAAAAAAAATACGCTTTTGTCTCAGAAGCGCCGCAGTGCTTCTGCCGGTAAATACGGTAGATTCTTTTTTCCCCAGCACATCAGTAATGTGAAGTTCGGTGCGTATTGTATTTCTCATTTGTATAATATTATCTATGCGGTACAATAAGTATCTTATGTAATTTCTAAATAAAGAGCAATACATACGCATTTTTTTAAGTACTTAGATTTTGTTTCTTCCCAATTCACCTTAAGATGCTTTCCCGTTTAAAACGCTCTTTCCAGTTGGTCCGTTGAAGAGCGTCTTAAACGAGTTTTACTGTATTTACAGTTTTCTTGTTATCTTTTTATTTTTTCTTAATGTTTTACTTCTTTCCCTTGTCTTGCCTTTGCCATTGAAAAAAAAAAAAAAAGACAAAGTGTCATTGACAATACAAGAAATATCCAGATTTCACCGTTCAATTTTTTTTTTTTTTTTTTTTCCTGTCTTTATACATAGACAATGTTTTGACTGAATTAGAGTAAGTTGTATTTAAAACAAATAATAAATCTTTTGCGGTTTAAAACAAAGTCAACAGTGAAAAAATCATCTAGAATTTGCTTTCTCATTTAATTTTAAGTTTTTAGCTATATACCTTATTAATTTTTCACTGAAACAAAATGGTCAAAAGAAAGCCTTAAAAAATCGTTCTTGAATACGCATTAGTTTTTTCTTTCATTGAATTAGTAGTTTGTTTGGTTGAAAGAATTTAGCATTTTATAAATATAGATTATATGTAAATGAACTTTACACAAAGTTTAACATTTACTTTCTTACCGTTACAAAGACGAACGGTTATTATTCTTTGTTGTTACATTCATTATTGCTAGCCCATATTAATCTTTCAGTGTCCTACAAGAATCAGTAATGCAATTTTCGTCCTCGCTTCAATCTGCATCCATGGGAACATATAGGTTTAAACCCGGAGAGTTTATCTGCATCTATAATCCATATCTATAAATTGCTAAAACCCCGGACTAAACATTTAATAACTCTACTCTTTTTCGCGGATCAACTTGCGGGTGGCAACCCCTAGCGTGCAATGTATAACAGCGGGAGAAACGACTCTTGCCAAAGCAGTCTGACTGCACGCCAAATCGCCAGAGACGTCACCAAGCTGTTAAAATTAAGGAAAACCCCACTAAGCTTTACCAATTATGCCAGTGAGTGTTATTTGTTATTGACAGATTACGCATTTTGTAGTTTTAAATTATGCGCTTATAACTTAAAATTCAAAAAATAGTTTAAGCTAAAAAAATCATTCTGTAGTAAAAAAAAAAAAAAAAAGTTACTCTATATAGGAGAATTGGCTAGGGTGGACAACTTTAATAATTTACTATTTATCGGTTAAAATTTCTCTGTAAATTTTTGTAGATTAGCAACGATGGTCTACACTTACATGTGTAGTTGCATGACAGTACACTTAATAGTCTGGCAGCCATTTAAAAAACAGTTTTTTATTGGAAAAGCGACTTCTTGATTTGTCTTTAAATTACTAGTTTTGACTATTTTAATTTAGATAGTATGCTATAAATTAAATGCATGTACATATTTTAGTATTCATTTTTGGTTTGCATGATTTGAATCGACCAATATTCAGACTAGATGGTACTTGCGTATTATCCCGGCGATCTGCCAAGACGAGTAATTGTTTGCCAAGATAAATGCCAGACAAATGAAATAATTCATGGTTAGAAATACATTTGGCAACACTTTGCCAGCACATTTGACGCAAAAATTGTTTGGCGAACATGACCGCTGGGATAATATGCAAGTACCGACTAGATAAACAAATGATTCTATGGGGCTAGTGTGGACATGCCAACGCTAGCCCCATTCCACTTTCAGAAGCTTGTTCTGCTATCTCCTCCAAAACCATGGGGATTTGAGTTTTGACGAAAGTGTCCACGGATTCGGAAAATTCTGGGGAAGCCGATAAGCTGACATAAATTTCAAAATTCGAATTATTTTAGAAGATATTAATAAAAAAATTGAAAAAATGAGCATAATAGTTGCCAGGCTTGGCAATTTTTACCAGCATGAAATCATTCATGCCTTTGCAACAAAGCAATTCAAAGTATGTAGAATTGTGTGAAATTAGCAAACATGAAGTTAAATTACACCAGTTTTATGCCAAATTAAAAAGTATGTGAAATAAGTCAAAGTGCGTCATAACTGTAAAAGTAAGTCAAAGTGTGTTACACAAAGTTGACGATTTTCAAATAGTAAGTTCTTAGATAACAGGAGTTTAGAATTACCGATTATTCGTTTTTCCAAAACAGTAACTAATTGTAACTGATTTAAAAAGTGCCATCTTGGCATTAGGTACGATCTGGCAATATGGTATCTCTCCAAGCAGGGTGAATCTAAACTGCAAGTTTTTCAAAATGTTAGAACCCAGAATCTTGAAAATGAAAAATAATTGGCTTAGCTTCGATATACCCCCTACATTTGTTTTGCGCCAAGTCTGGTGATAAACATGATTTTCTGGTAACCCCAACGAAATGTGTTGGCGACATTCGGGGAAAGCTATTTATGGCAACCCCAGCTGGCCGGCCAATGAGAGAGTGCCTGTGATGCAATATCGCCCGCACGTGGAAGCTTGTGAACTTCATTTCCATACTTTTCTACAGGTAGTATGTGACTGAAAGTGCTTCTACTAAGGTACTGTGAATTTTTGATATTCTATTTTGGAGGTTTTTATTAGAAGAAATTTTGGGGATGGCTTCTAAGGATGCTGTGAGTATTTATCCAGCTGTTAGCAGCGTAGTGGAAAAATTTCAGGCTATATTTGAGGAGAACTTAACTTATCGAGGAGATATAACTTTTTGAGGAGAATATAACTTTTTGAGAAGAATATATTTGAGGAGAATATAACTTTTTGAGAAGAATATATTTGAGGAGAATATAACTTTTTGAGAATTTAACTAAAAATATCGGGTAATTAACCCACGTGTGTATAGAGAATATTTTCGTTATGAGTTATTTGCTCGTGGATCATATTTTTTCAGTTTTGCGACTACTTTTTTCGTCAAGAATGAACGGGGGGGTTGAGGGGGGGCATTTTTAACCCTAAGTTCTTGTTAGAAAATGCGATTTCTGTGTCCATCACCCTAATAGCACAACTGTCACCCAGGGCTGGTTTGAGACGTAGGCGGTCGCCTACGCTTGAGTTTCAATCGAGGGAGCGCCAAATTTTTTGTGTTTGCAAACATTTTCGTTTTTTTTTTTTTTTTTTTTTTGGTTATTCATATGGGGGCGCTCATAATATTATTAAGCTTTTAAACACTTCTAGTTGCCGCTGTGAATTGTCCGGAAGCGTTCTTTGATCGCTTCTTTTTTCATTCATGGGAAACAGATGTCCACTCAGTGTCCGGGCCAGGGTATGTTAAATTACCTTCTTCCGAAGGGGTGGTCTTTGAACCTGTTGATTCATTACCTCCTATAATTATTTTGAGCTGTCACTGCCACCTTACTGCAGATCTTATCCGGATGTTTAAAGAAATGGTTTCTCAGGTTACCTTCCTTTCTGATATACTTCAAAAGAAATGCCGCAAAAAACATACGCCAAAAAGGACAAGCTATAATAAGTTTTGAACAAAGCCATATAAAATCAAGTTTTATTTATTTTTTTTCATCAAGTTAGCGGAAAAAGAAAATGCACGTGCTTTTGACGCCCCCTTTAACAAAAGTATTATTTTTGGCCACTTCTGTGCCCCGGTGAATTAAAGTTCTGGGATACTTCCTAAGTTTTTTCAGCTTCTAGAATCGGTTTTCCAAACAGGGGCGTAACAGTAATAGGGCGCAAACAGAAGAGGGGGTGCAAAATCAAAAGGATCACAGAGGTTTATATAGTTTTTTCTAATTAGTGTTTCTTTTTACAATACAGCACATCTGTAGAGGCGAGGAAAGGACAGGATTTTATTAGTATAATGATTCCGGGCAAGGGCGGATAATAGGGGGCGCAGTCGCACCCCAAATTAAAAAAAACATTTATTTCATATTCTGGATTTTAGTACATCAAATCTTGCACCCCTAAATGAAAAATTGAAATGCCACCTCTGATTCCCAGGGCTGAAAAATTATGAAGTCGTCATTAAAGCTGTAAAAAGGGGTGGGGGGAGCGAAATAGGACGGTTCTACTAGGTTACACTGGGCTATACTCTTATTTCCAAATGAAACAGATATATTACTCCAGGAGGAACAGATTTTTCAGAGCGTAAATAAACGAAATAACAGTAATAAAAAGTTTAAAATTTCAAAAGATCATGCTAAAAAAAGTTTCAAAGGAAGATGCAGTGTTTACTCGTGTAATAGCCACCCTCGCATAATAGTCGCACACCCGTTTTGAAGCAGAAAAAATAACTTTAAAGTTACAATATTATGTAGTAGATTTCCCCTGCATAATAGTCACACCTACACTTTCACCATGAAAAATTGACAAAAATGGGCCATTATTACTCGAGTAAGCACGGTATATTTCAGTTTTCACATCCTTAGTACGTCCTGATCCATCAGAATATATTCTAAAGTGAGGTAGACAAAGAAATCGTCTAAGCCATTCGACAAGAACTGAAAAATGAATTAAAAAGTAAATTTTTGCAGTTGTGCAGCTGTGGGATACTTCAGCCTTAAGTGTTTTATATCGCGTTGGCAAAAGGGAAATGTGACTGATTTTGACGCCCCTCATTAAACAAAAATCTTTCATTTCGCCACTTTTGCACCCCTGTGAATTATAACTGAAGAATGCTTCAGTTTCCTGAGTTCGCAGCTCCTGCAATCGGTGTTTTAAGCAGAGTCGCAGAGAAGTTGAGGCGGGGATAGCCCTTTCGAGGGCCGCAGACAGAAGAGGGGGGCGTAAAATCAGCTTTATGACAGGATGTTTAAATAGAGTTTTTCTAATCTGTTAGAGGAGGGCCGTAGTAGCCCAGTGGTTAAGGCGTTGGACTCGTGACCGGAAGGTTGTGGGTTCGACACCAGCGCACCACTAAAGACCACCGTGTACATGCGGTGCACGTGCACATTAAATCCGTTGTTCCGAAAGTCCTCTCGGCGGTCACTAGCAGTTTCCGAGGGGTGCCAATATTCAGAAGTCCTCCACCTTCTGATGAGGTTCCAAATTGTAGCGGGAAATTCCGGGAAGGACGTATATGTAGCTGTAAGTGACACATTCAGTGACGCGAGCTGTCCTCTCCTGGCAAATAAATAAATAAATCTGGTAGAGGAGGGGCTCAGTGGTTAAGGCGTTGGACTCGTAACCGGAAGATTGTGAGTTCGATACCGGCGTACCACTTAAGACCACCGTGTACGTGCACATTAAATCCGTGGTTCCGAAAGTCCTCCCGGCGGTCGCTAGCAGTTTCCCAGGAGTGCCAATATTCAGAAGTCCTCCACCTTCTGATGAGGTTCCAAATTGAGGGGGGGGGGGGTATTATAATTTTACTCTTATAACGCTGCATGTTCTATAGCTAACGTGACCATTTTTCTTTTCCTTCAAAACGGGACATCATCTACTTTTTTGGCAATAGTGTATATATTTTCTTCCTCAAAACGGGACATCTACTGTTTTTAAGGTAATAATGTAGGGAGACTGAATTTCAGGTCTGGGTATCTTTTAGTTGTTAAAAGAAAATGTGCAAAAAAGCTTGTGTTAAGGTTAATTTCAAAATAAAATATAAAAAGAACCTTTGCTTAAACATGCATATACTATAAAAAAATAGTGCAAGACGTACGTTTACGGGTGGTACAAGGGGTTGGCCCTTCTTCGACTTCAAGAACACCATGCGACACAAGGCAGGAAGGTAAGAAAGTGAGAAATGTAAACAAAAGGACACACGGAAAAAAGAAAGTTGTCATTCGGAAGGGAAAAAAAAATCTTAAGAGAACCTGAGTGAAAAAGGAAAATAAAGTGGAGGGGGGGGAGTGGATAAGCAATAGATGTTGGTTGTGGTTGTGTGTGATTATGGCAACGCTACACTAGGGCGATCTGCCAAGGGAGGGGTGCCTTGGTAGGAGGACTTTCGAAGGGGTTCTAACGCGTATTCACGTTACATCTGGAGAAAACCTACCAAAACTCCAGACCGTTAGATCGACAGCCGCGCGATGGGACCCGAATCCGGGACCTTCACACTTTGGCCATCTACCATTTTCAGTGGCATAACCACTGTGCCATGGTGATGCTAAGCAATGGAGGAACATGACTTACAAAAAAGAAATAAAAATTAAATAAATTGAAATAGTTGACCAAAAAAAAAAAAAAAAAAAACACAAAAACAATGCATTCCCATAGTTTTCTTTCTGTCTTGAGAGGGGAGGGAGGGAGGTTAGGTTTTTTTTTTTTAACAGACACTGCCCTCGGATGATTTTAGATTTTTAGCGGCCTTTATTGAAATCGTTACCGCAGGTTGCTCTCTTGCTAAAAACGGGACATTACGGAGTCCCGAAGCTATGCTTAAGGATGACGGGACAAGCCACCTAAAAACGGGACGTGTGGTCACCCAGTGACGGATCCAGAAATTCTCTTTTGGGAGGATCTAAATTTTGAAAAAAGCTGATTTCACAGAAGAACACATACAATAAAGCAAAATTTTAGTCTAAACCAATGTAAAAACTTTTGGGAGGGGCTAAATGATTAAAAAAAGATCACTTTACATATTCAAAGTGCATAATGAAGCAGAATGTTGCCCTTTAGCAATCTCTTTGGGGGGGGGGTGAAGCCCCCTATCCCCTCCCCTACTGTGGTCACCTTATCTATAGCCAGTAATTTCGACAACTGCCTTTTTTGCTGCTATAGATCATGTACTAGTATTTTATTAACAGAATATTTCTCTGGCATGACATTAATTTTAAAGAGATTTAATTGAAATAGTAAGATTTAATTGAAATAGTAAATTAAGCATTTAGCTTATGTTAAAGAATATTTAAGATAACAGTTTACATTTACCAAGACAAGAGCAGAAAGTTTTTTGGCAGAAAGACCATCCGCGGAGAAAGAGGTTAGAGCAGCATATGCGTAGACCAGAAATCGGAAACAGATACTTTCCATTAGTTTAGTATCAACAAATGACAAATGACAGAAGTCTAGTTGTGCGGAGAGGGACATAGTTTACCCAATTAGGTATTCTCAATTCTCAGGGTTTAGTCAGTTGTCATGACAGTATAGCACTTGGACTTGGTTACCTGCTCGGTCGTCTGGATATCTTTTGCATGTGAGATTGCGGGGAATACTCGTTCTTTCTGTTTCAAAGGGGATATTTTGCTAACGATTTTCATCTTCTAGCAACATCATCAGACTAGCAACAAGATATGTTTGTTTGTTTGTGGATTAAGGCCGATTGACTGCACTAGGGTCCTTGGCCTATAGGACGGATGCTCACTGTGGGGACTTTCTAAGGGTTTCTAGCCCGTATTCAAGCGAGATTTCGGAGAAAACCATGCAAGAGGTAAGTTCAAAGACGATGGGTAAATTCAAAGACTAAGCGAAATCGTATACATGTACAATTGTTCAATTACATTTCCATAACCATTACAGCATAGCATGAATTTTTACTTTAAACTCTTATAATGAATTTTTACTTTACACTACTGGCCAAAAGTATTGCAAGTTTGAGAAATCTAACCACCGTTTCAAGAATAAGCCCAGAAAAAATGGACAGGAAATTTGCCAGATTTAAATATTTTTGAGAATTTATGTAGTATAATTGGAAAGAATACATCTAAAAATCACCTAAAGACAAAATGACAGGTGTTGTAAAACATTGTGGATGCCGTATCTAAAAGAGTGGCTGTTGTGATCAAAGTCAAGGCTGCTCAGCAACATAATAAATGATCTTTAGTTCTATTGCATTTATTTATTTATTATCCTCTTTTTTGCAGAATAACTTGAAATTAATTCTTTATTTAATTTTATTCCGGCAAGCCAAAATGAATTATGATTTCTATAATAACCTATATATTTTTATGCTATTTTTTCCAATAAATTAAATAATTATTTTTGTTTTTTAAACTTAATGATATCTTGTCTTTGAAGTAATTAATTTAATATTTTGGCATTAAAAAATATCAGTTATACTGATTTTTACTTTTGACGGGGGAGAGGGGCCTTAATCTTGAAAAGGGTTAGATTTCTGAAACTTGCAATACTTTTGGCCAGTAGTGTAAATTCTTATAATTTTTTAATTAAATAAATGGATTTTATTTGCATTATTATGAGTTATTTGAATTTATTTTTTAAGTATTTAATACAATACATGTTTAAATGCAACAATGTAAATTGTTATAACGCTAACTTCGTTTAAAAACTGATTTCATTTAAGTTTATACTTCATATACTTACACTTTATTAAAATTATTTTTTTGCAGAGAATATTTATTTATTTTTTATTCATTGAAAACATCGACATATATATATGATATAATTTCTTTTAAGAATTATTTACCACAAAAATTTATATTTGCAAATATTAAAAAAGGGTGGGGGGGGGGGGGAATGGAGAACATGTTGTAAATAATGTATGCATATGTCTTTGAAAAATCAAGTGGAATAGTATATAATGTCATAACGATTGAAACTTCTCAATATCATATAAATATAGTCTAATTAATAACCTAATATAAGTGGAATGAAAAATTAATATTCAGTAAAACAATATCAACTGAGTAGATTTCATTTTTTCTTCGATAACGAAAGTAAAGCTATTGTATCTACTTATTACTGTAGGAAACGTTTTGAATGACAATTGTAATAAGAAAAGTGAAATGAACCATTTTCATTTAGCGATTCCCGAGATTAGCAGCCAAACATTTGGTAAGTTCAAAGATTACATGTTTACATCTAAAATTTTGCCATTAAATTTCAATGACTATTAAAGCATAGAATGAATTTTAATATTTAATTGTGAAAATCCTTTTACACTTGTAGTGTGGATTTTATTTTCATTATTATGAGTCATTTCAAAAATTATATTAATTGTATAATTATATCAATTAATATTTTTCAAATATATTCGTGATTCTTAATATTGAGAGAAAATAATAAGGGCGCTTTATCTTTCAATATTTTGCAAACTTTTAACAGTATATAAATTTCATAAAATTTAAAAATACATATTTCAATTTTATTAAATTACCTTTAGTGATTTTCTGATCACGGGGCAGGGGAGTGATAAGGGAAGCAGTTGAAAGAAGGGGGGGGGAGGCGTAAAACATCTCACATATGAAAGGGCGTAAAACCATCTCTCATATGCAGGGGCGTAAAATCAGTTCTCGCCTACGCCTGTAAGATGCCTAAAACCGGCCCTGATGTCACCCGTGACTAAAAAGTGACCACGCGAAACAGTGACATTAGGGTCACAAAGAGTAGCTGTGACGCCGCCGTTTAGTCACGCCACAGTCCCTATGTCTGCCCACGGTGACGTTACAATGCGACCCCGCAGAGTAGTCACAACTGCGACGACAGTTGCCGCTGTGACCCTTTAGTGAGGACACAGAGCGGTCGCAGTCACAGATGTGACTACAATGCGTCGTCACAGCGTAGTCGCGATCACACTGCAACTGAAATGTGCCGGTACATAGTGGTCACAATGGCGACTCCGATATCACAAAAGTGTCGCAACCGCAACCCTCGTCACGACATTACCCGTATGGGACTATTTTGAAAGACAAGCAATTATTAGTTTTCAAAGCAAATTAAGAGAAAGCGTTTGAGGTCCCTAAAATTTCGTTATAACGGTATTTTAAGTTTCGTACGTTATTAAAATGTGGGACATTCTAGTTTAGTTATGCGTCAAACATGCTTTTTAGATTGGTTACACGAGGGCTATCTGCCTAAGGAGTCAACAGGCCCATGTTGACAAGATAAACATAACTAGAAAATTCCAGATAATGATGAATTAAAAAAGTAAAAACAAACATTTCATAATACTAATATGTATACTTACATTTTAAGTCACAAAGAAGTTGAATAACTGTAACAAGATATGAATGCAGCCACAGATTGATGCAGCTAGCAACATAAAAACAGTAAAAGTAAAAATTTACCTGTAATATTTTCCCGACTGTTTAAAAAATGTAAAATCCAATTGTAAAACTTTGAAATCCACTTTCACTATCCATAACCAGCAAGATATCACTGCAGAAGCAAATCTTATTATAATTATTATTGCTCCTAACAGAGATATCTTACTAGTCTCCTTCTCGAAAGTCTGCAACAACAACCGGAAAAACTGTATCCTAAAAAGCATATTTCATAACTGGCTTCCCGCTCAACGTTTCAAGAGTTGCAAAACGAAAGGAAACATCAAAAGAAAAAAGAATGGGTTACTAAATCAACAATCTCTCTCACTCGTCAATCTTCAAATGCATAAAAAATTCATTTGTACTTCGTATAAATAATCTGAATTAATATAGCCAAATCCGCGATAACAGTTCGAATTCTTGGTGCCTTATCGTGCAACCGTGAGATATTAGTTGACCCTGAGAAGATATATTGAACTCTTGCTTCCCGTAAGGAGGCCCGTAAAGGGTGTGAAATAGAACATTTGATTCGAGAGTAATCGAAATAGATTGAAAGAAATAATATGTAAATACTGGTTCATTGCATTTTCTAACAAAATAGCTGCAGGAGCTCTAATTTGTTTTATTGTAAATTTGAGCATTAATTACCTAATTTATATTTAAAAATTAAGTAATCTTTTGTTTTACCCCTGCTATATTTAATTTAATAAAAAATGTCAATAGAAGCAATTATGTAGGCTGTTAAAAATTTTAATTTAATCTAAAATTCTCTGAAGAAAAAAAGACTACAGGAGCTGAGCTCTCATGCAAAACCCTGACTGGTCTTCGTGTAACTCTCTAACATATTTCTGCACCCTAATTCGGTAGATTTTAAAAGGGGCTTAACGTAGAAAAAAGTCTCAATATGTTTTTCAGGAAAAGTTTAGCAAAATTGTAAAATATTAATATAAATTATAAAAATGTTAAGATTAAAATTCATAATTCTGTACAAAGTAGGGGTTATATACTGTCATATACAGAGTGGAGGTTCCACTGTCTGTGTAGTGAACATTTTTATACATACTGAACTCGTTTGTATTATTTTAGTTTTTAGTACTAAAATGTTTGAAGGCATAATATGAACTTCTCCCACCCTCAAAAAAAAAAAAAAATCTTAGCAGTGACCCTACCTTTTGGGTGCCCGGAACTTATATCCCCTAAACACTTCTACACCGTATGAATGTGAAACAATATTATTTAATTAAAATAACGAAATTTTATGCCAACACTACGAAATATATACAGGCCCATTACTGCCAAATAGTGCTGGCTCGGTCATTAAATATTTGAAATAAGGTATCTCTCAAAAAAATGTGATTACAAATAAGTTTGTTTGCTAAGTCGCAAAGAACAGTCACTATGATGTCACAACAACCGGCAGTCACAAATCAGTCCCGCAGTGACTTCACAAAGCGATCACTTAGTGACCGATCACACAGTAGTCACAGGGTGACTTCACAGTGACGTCACTTTATGACTGGTCACAAAGAACGGGTCGCAGTGACCACACAGTGGAGTCGCATCACTCACAAGTCACAATGTAACTAGTTTGTGATAGTCCTGTGACAGTTGTGACCCTCTGTGACGTTACAGCGACTGTTTTGTGACCATCTGTGCTATTAGGGCAATTCTTAAATTTCCTTGAATTTATTCGTGTTTAGATTCCTAACTCTAAATTATTTCTAGAATTTTTCTATTTCTAATAGTTTTTACGCTTTTGGAAACTCATTTTTATGGCCTTAAATTCTTGTTCGAAAACGTGAATTCTATGTTCATCAAATCTCAAATTTTCTTGATTTTATTGTTTACATTCTTAACCCTAAATTTTTTGTAGAATTCTTCTAATTCTTACAGTTTTTCCGGTCTCAGAAACGTGGTTTCACTGCCATTTTCTTATTTTTCGCGGCGTCGAAAACTGCATTTTTGGCCACTTCTTTTTTTTTTGCCGTCGTCGAAAACGGACTTTGGTGAAAAAAAAAAAAAAAATGCCAAAAATCGAGGTGGGGGTGTATCGAAGGTGCGCCAAATAATTAAAATGCAGATTATTTTAAAGCCTATTAGGCTCAGCTTGGGTATTTGCTACCAGTAGAAATATTTGATGGCGTTAACTATGCCAATATACAAGTTACAGTACAGATAGGATATTTGCCAGTGTGGCGATGATATATTTCGCTAAATATGCCAATCTGCAAAGGATTATGTATATGAACATATGGATAACGGTTTTCCTTGTAACCTTACATGAGCAGTAATTATCGGTTATGAGCATGTGTAAATCGTCAAATAACGAAAAGTTGCCATTGGCAAGCTATCTTATCTAATCTGTAGTTTTTATCGACAAAAGCATATGAAGCACTGTTTTCTTAAAACATACATAAGTTGCCAAATTATGGAAAATCGCCATGGGTGGCAAATATGCAAGGTGTCCCATAGGTTTTAATTATGTAATTTACAGGGGTGGCGCCAATGGGGGGTCCGGGGGGGGCACGTGCCCCCCTGTCGGGGAACTTGTGACCCCCCATCGGGGCTATTTGATTAATTCGTCGGGGAATTTTCATAAGAAGAAATCTATTTTTTAGTTGAGTTTTAATTTTGATTTTGCGATTTAAAAACATTAATTTTGTGCTCTTTTAATACACATGAAAGGCAAATGAATATTGGAGATTGAAGCGGAAATCTTTACATTTCTGTGAGATAGCTCATTGGGGGGGGGGGGGTATATTCCTCAGAATTTCTGAATAATGGCTAAAACTACTTTCCGTTTTCATTCATCTCTTATCTCTGCGATCCTTTTCATGTCGAAAAACAGACACTTCCTACTAGAACCCCTTTATACACCCCCTATAGTAGCCTTACTTCCTACATCTTACAATACTGTAACGTCGGGGGAGACTTCGAATAGTGTATACTTGAAAGCTGTGATCCCACTCTCAGGGGGTATTTTATTGGATTTGTGGTAAGACATCAATCTTAAGTTAACAAAAGTGCCAGTCTATTCTTCAAACGACACATTTATGAGACCACATGTACCACCACTTTCTATTCGAGGCTCTTTTAATTGCTTAAACGGGTACTTTCTGCACTGAAGATTGTGCTAAAGGGGAGTAAGTTGCCCGCTGTTTGTTTAGCAGAATGACAGTTGACACCATGTTACGGCGTTTTGTAGCCGACACCATAGAAAAGTACAAACAGTATGGGTGTGGGTGGTCGGGATGGGGCAGACAGTGACCGTTAATTAGACCAGTTGGGTAGATAAAAAATTTCGAGGGAAGGGAAGTATGGCTTTGCAAGAAAATAGGGGATTTTTTTTTTTTTTTCCCAGAAATACGGTTTTTGTATTTTTATTGGTCCTCAGTGACAGAATGATGAGAAAGAAATGGTTCGTTGAAATATCCCGTGTATTTTTATTTTTTCTTCGTAAACCCATAGTACATAACTTTTCCAACACTTATTGTGCATTGTGCCATTGAAATAGACAGAGTTTAGAATAGTGGGCATTTTTTTTTTCTTGTTACGGCAGCATAGCATGTCATTGTGAAGTTTATAACAGTTTAATTTCACTTTTGGCTTTATGTTTCCTAAAAAGAACATTGTTGGTGCCAAAAGCACAAAATATAAAGTACGGTGTGCTTTATGTCGGGATATTTTTGAAAATGATTATGTAAAAAAATTAAGCATTCAGATCTTCATAAACAAAATCGACTGGCGCCTGTTTAATTACAAGGAGGAATTAAGAGAAAGAATCCTTAGGATATTTCTTCTTGCTCTTCAAATGTATGTTTATCTACTGAATTAGAGGAAGAAAACCCTTCAAGTTCATCAGATCCACAAGCTTCAAGTAAGGTATATGTAAATTACATTCATATATATATATTTTAAATGTGTTTAAAAGCTTTAATTAATATATGTTATTATTAAAACTATGGTCAGTTTATTTCTCTAAAGCATCGAATTATATATTCTAAGCAATTGCTTTTTGTTACGTATTTGTACAAATATATTATGCCCCCTTCCCAAGGGCGGATCCAGAAATATTTTTCAGTAACTATGCAAAGCTTGAATACCAATTCAGAATTGCATGAACTATGCAATTTTATTTGAAGCGTATTTCATCTAGTGTAAATATTCTTCTCTCGGGGAGCTCGCCCCCCTGTGCCCTAGCCCTAAAACAACCTAAAGCTCTAGGGGGGGGGCAAGTGCCCTATCTTGCCCTCCCCCTTATGGGCGCCCATGATACATATATATCATTAAATGTCCTTAGACATGGATGCTCGTAATGGTTTGGAGTGCACTTTTAATCATGGCTGCGGACCCAGAGTCATAACTTTTTGAGTTGAAGCTGGAGTAGAAGTCGGACTTTTTGACATGACATTCTGATTCTATGAAATGTTGCACAACATTATTGTATTTTAAATTCTATTAACTGTTTGAGTACTCTATGAATTAATCTAAATTTACTCCTAATTGGTCTTTTAAGCACTATGAGTACTTTTAAATGTGCTCTTGCTTTTAAACCATTAATAAGTAACATGTTGTTCACCCCAATGTCATTCCCGCTAAATTACAGGACAGGATATACATTTTAAACATATATTCTTTCTTTGCAATTTCGATTTTTTTTTTTTTTTTTTTTTTTTTTTTTTTGGTATATTTATCAAATACGATTTTGTAATTGGAGTGAGAACGAAAGGTATGTCTTTATAAACTTTCCAATTGCATTAATGCAAATTTAAATTAAAGACGGATTTAATGAAATTTTATGTAAATTAACGGTATTTTAATTCACGAGTAAAAAGCTTTTGTGCCATAAATGTAAAATAAAATTTCCCATTGAATTAATTTTATTCATAGAACTACAAAATTTATAAGACTTAATTGATATTTTTAAAAGAGATTTACGACTCGGGCGATAAAAAATTTCGGATTTTGTTCACTACGGAAACTTTTTAAAATGTATATTTAATTGTGTAATAGTTTGACATGACAAAATATTTATAAAATTATTTTACAGTTCACCATCTCTGGCATTCAAAATATGTATAAACCTATGGATATTTAAACGCTTTCACTAAAATTTTTCATTTAATTGGAAATATTTTAAACTGGTCGTGTGTAATGCAATTTATATAAGAAGTATTCTATGTTTTTAAAATTATTTTATCACAGTAATCCTTACTTGAACTCTTGAAACTGTTGAGAAAGTAAAAAGATATTTTGATAACTAATTGGTTAATTAGATAATTTAACTTTTAACTTCTTCCGAATAAAATAAAAAAATTAGTACTTTTCTGTTTCTTAGATGGCAAATTTGAATACTTTTTATTTATAAATAGATTCAATCGAACACAATATGCACGATTTAATCTTTAATTTTATAAAAATTTCACAGTAAGATTTGTTTTTTGTTTTGTTTTTTGTAATTTAAGAATTAGTCAAATACATAGTTTGTTTATTTGGTAACATACTTTATACATATACAACGAGTGAGAATTCGCACTATATAGAGAAATCTAACTGGATTAACTGGCCCTCTTTAGCTAAGAGTTCATAGCTATGCACACCAAGAAGATTAACAGCTGCAAGGGAATTAGAATTTATTACATTTTGCTTGGGGTAAAAAAAGAAAAAAATTAAATAATAATAATAACCAGCCCCTCTGATAGACCAAAGCCCTCTCCAGTCCAGTATGAAGATGGCTGTGGATATAGATCTGAAAATGGAATATAAGTTAAAGGAAACTGATTAATCTTGACTGATAATTTAATTTTTATATCGTTGTGGGAAAAATAATCAACTTTTGTGAATTTTAATTCAGTTATTTTACTGCAAAATAAATAAAAATTATGGTATATAGCGTTTATATCGTCTTTCCGAAAATTTCACTTTTATCCTGTAAAATAAGCAAATAACATAAATACAATAAAGGTTTTATATTTGTGTGTAGATTTGTATGTTAAATACAGTGGCGTATCGTAAGCCACCACAATGCCCCTTATTTTGAATCTTTATACAAATCGTTATTGAATCCATGGATGGCACCAGCATTAATATAAACTATTAAAATAAACTAATAGTATGTGTTCTAAACTGATTTTTGAGTTACAGAATTATATGGATCAGAATTCAACTCTTTAACTTTTAAACAGATTAATATTATGTTTGTTATTCGCCTTTTTAATTAAACTCTTTTTTTGTTAATGTTGAAATTTTAAAAGTGACACTTACACTATGAATTATTAGTAAATGAGCTTGCTTTATAAAATTATTCATCACGTTATGGAAACCTCGTTTCAAAACTATCTTGGAGTACTATAAAAAAGTGAATTTTTATAAAGGTTAGTTTCGCTAAAAATAATTATTTTTGTTGTGTCTTGACAAATTATAAGCTGTCCGATTATATTTTGCTGACGATATTTTTTATTTTATTTTATTTTAGATTTTAAAAGAAAGTGGCTAATTTTCTTCATGAGGGCTTGACTTTTTAAAAAATTTTAATAGTGCATATATTTACGTTCTCTTTGAGATTTTTATAATTTTATTATTATTATTAACTGAAGCTTCCAGGGGTACACTTCACAACAATTATTTTCGAAACTGAGATACGGTGCCATCTTGTAGCTTTCAATAAGTACTATCACCACATGAATTATTATTGAAGTAGAATTATTTTAAAGCCCTAGAAACAAGCGATAAAGTTTCGGTATACCACGTTACTGCGCGCCTTCAAAATCGTTTTTCTCAAAAGAAAATTTTTGTTGTAAAGTGGTTCTACCTATAAACATTTCAATTGCATTTTTCTCACTTTATTGTGATTTAAAATATTAATATTACATAAATTAACAATTTGATTAATATTTTTACAGCAAAACATCTTGGCCAGAAATACTAGAGTTTTTGAGATAACGAGTTTAAATTAAAAGGAATCAGTTTGTAAATTTAAATGTAGATTACGGCCAATTATCTACGCTCGTGATCTAGGCCGTGGGTGGGATTGCCCTCCGTGGGGGACTTTCTAAGGGGTCCTTACCCGTATTTATGCAAGGTTCGGAAAAAACCACGGAAAACTCCGAACGGTTAGTTTGGCGGACGCGAACTAGTATCGAACCAGGCACCTGGGGCGGGATTCAATTTGTAAGGGAAAAAACATTTATTCGAGATATCAAAAATTTCGATGTTCGAGATATCGAAGTTAAAGTGTAATTAAATTTACATATATCTCTTAATTTTATAAAGAATAACTGCAATTTGTGTAAAAGCGTGCAAATTTAGTCATGCTTAATTTATAAAATAAATTTTCAGTGAATTTACAGCAGTATTCTTGCGCAAAAAGCTTTTGTTTCTGATATTTTTTCTGTGGGGGAAAAAAAAAAAAAAGCGTAGAACTTTCTTCGCTGAAACTTTTTTCAAGGAATTTCATTCATATGAAATATTTTAAGCGTTAACCTGAAGAATTCTTAAAAGTAGCTTTCGAGATTTTATAGAAACGTGAAAGGCTCTATCCAAGGGGGAGGATGATGTGGGTTTGTCTCCCCCTCCAAAATTTCGGTAAATGCGTTATCAGTTTATTTGCGTTGATTCTAGAGATCAGTTAATTTAATTTTAGCACTACAGATCCCCTCCACACACCGAAATTTTTTGCTTGCTGAGGCCTTGGGGAAATATTTGTGTAATGTAAAAGGATTTTGAGACACGTTAATTAGGGTCAGTTTAAATAATAATCTACCAGGAAAGATTGTGCAGTGGTTTTTTAAAATATCCGGGGCCTGGGTGTCCGATTATGTTTGTCGATCCGATTCCTGGAAATATTTCACAATACAAAACATTATATTGTCCTCCATCTCCTCTAAACTTATCTGGATCCTGGATATTTTAGTTTAGAAAATGATTTATTGTGAACAAATCACTTTCTAAAGTAAAATATTTTCAAGTGGTGCAAATAGTTCCAAATTTCCATATCATACTTGGTGACAAAAATGTCATCAAAGAGGGAGATCAAAGCCACCTCTTGGATACGCCACTCAGCGTATGTAGATGCATATTTGTGCCCCCCCCCCTCATCGGGGAGTGGTGACCCCCATCGGGGAAAGTCTAGCGCCACCACTGGTAATTTAAAATACAGTTGAGAGAGATGTTTTGATTTTATTACGCTTTAGCTCCTAATTAATATAACTTTTGAATTCCAATATTAAATATCAATGTTTGTGAGGAATGCAAATAATTTTTCCAGCGATTATATGCGGAGTCCTCACTCAAGGTGGAGTATAGCTCAGGACCTGTACAACACGGAAAGTAGCTACTGTTTATTGGGGGTCTACTGTAGTGTGAAGTTTAAATTCGTATGTACTAATGAACATGCAAGAAACAAGCAATGAGTTACTCGGTAACATTCTATCTGATCCAGTCTTTGGTTTTTTTTCTGTTGAAATTATGCCTTTTTTACGAATGTGCCTTATTAGGGGCCAAATGCATCGTACAAAAAGAGAGTCTAGGGGCCTTGCCCCCTAGTGTTTAATAAATTAAATTTATTTTTGTACAGTGATAAATTAATTTAAAGAAATTGTTCCCACAAATTAAATACAGTAAAACCTGCTTAAGAAGTTTTCCAAGGGAATGAATCGCAAAAACTTCTTAAACAGGAATTTAATTTTTCTGAAAAACAAATGGAATAATTCCAGCATAGGTATTCACTTGAAACTTTTTTATATTATTGAAATAATATCTAATTTTAGTTTAAATTTGTAAATTGTTTTGCATATATAAAAAAATAGTTTATGAAGTAAAACAACGTAATTCAGCAATGCCACTTTTCCGCCGATCGGCGGATTTCCACTTTTTATATTTTATTTATTTTTTAATCATTTTGCATAATCAGCAGAATTTTTCTAAAGATTCGATGGTGTTTCAGGGTTCATACGCCCTCAGGGAAACCTGGAAAGCTCGGGGAATTGAAAATTAGCTCTTAAAACTCAGGGAAATGTCATGGAAAAATGTAATTTTGCTTAAAAAACCTAGAAAATCCAGCTTCAACACTGGAATTTTAAGAAAATTTACCCCCCCCCCTCTTTATTTTTATGGCTTTCCCCCTATTCAATGGTCAACTACTTTGCTAATGAAGCACTCATGCAATTGAAAATGGATTATACAAGATTAATCATCTATCACTTAAGACTGCTTAGGACGAATAGCATACTTGCTTCTCATTTTATGTCTGCAGTTCTGAGCATTTGTGATTGCTCCTTTTCTCATTTGAGTTGGAGGGGCTATTCTTTGTGTTGTGTACTGTGTACAAAGTTAGATTGTGTAATATTATTATCACGTATATACAAACTCTGCTGATATTTGCTACAATACAATGTAGAATGTGTGTTCCTATAATGTTAAATATTTCATTGTTTATGCATAGGATTGGTGGATTTTACTTAGTTCTAAAGAATATGGCAATTTTTACCAATAGCCTTGTGTACTGGCAATAGTATAAAAAACATATCTTGAAACTATCAATCAGTGAAGTGATCCCCAAAATTCTTTTTTACTTCTGTAAAGCTGTTGCATAATTTCTGATATTTTATAGGTGAAATTGAATTTAAAACCATGTTTGATATAAATGTAATCCATTGATTTTGTGATAATTGAGGGCAAGTATAATTTTGATTACCATAGTGCTATCATAATTTCATTACCTTAGAATGTAAATAAAAAGTATTTAGTCTTATGTTTATTTTTTTGCGATAACTTGGAAATTCTTGAAAAATCACCTGGAAAACTCAGGGAATTTCATTTTGAAAAATGAGTATGAACCCTGTGTTTATGTTTTTTCCCTTTCTTTCCAGCAGTAATTAAGAATTAATTTCCAGCATCTCTCAATTTCAATCTTTTTCCATCCATCTTGAAAATTAGTATTTTTCCTTTAGCATTCCTTTATTTAAATCCTCAATGCTGTAAGAATAAAAATTAATTCCTATTTCAAAGTTAAATTAATTATTTCAAAGAAACCAGTAAAGGAAAATCTTCGCAAAATAGAGCGGGCTCAGACATAAATTTAAAAAGATGTGAAATAGTTAAAGTTGAAACAAAAAATATTTTGTCAATGAAAAATAAAATATTTATGAAAGCAAACAAAAAATGAACTAAATATGTTTTTTCCCTTTTTCCCCATACATAACATTTTTCTAAAATAAGCTCCACTTATTTGTTTTATTTGCGTGGGATTTCTTCTTTTTCCTCTTTTTTGCTATTTTATGAGTGGCATCTCTGGTAATTACCTTTATTGAATCCAATCTTTATGAAATCCGAGAAATTTGACTTTAAATGTCATTGGAGCCTATTTTACAGAAAAAAATCTGTTAGTTTTTTATTGGCAATCTTTAATTGAAAACAGTCTAGTTGACTTAAGCTTTTAAAAACTTCTTCAGACACATTTTCAACACTTTCGACAAAACGACGAAAGGTTTCTAGTCCTTTAACAGCATCCAGAAAACTAGGAGTTCCCATGTCCTCTTCCTCAGCTTCACTCATTTCATCATCTTCTTCACAAATTTCATCCACTGTTAGCACTTCACAAGGCAGTATTTCATCATCTGCTGACACATACTTTTAAACGATGCCGTGAAATCTAATCTAATCTAATCTGTACTTTCTTCCAATCATCTTCAATATCTGATCCATAGTCGTATTCCTCTGTTAATTCTCCATCTAAGAATCCTGCTTTTTGGAAACAATTGGCAATCACAGATGGTGTTATTAACTCCCATGCAGATAAAATAAAATGAATGGATTCCAAAATGTTCACTTTCCTCATATCTCCAGCATTGTCCAGTTTTCCAATCATCTATTTAACAAGTCATTTTCTGTAGTGCTGCTTAAACACTTTAATAACTCCCTGATCCATCGGTTGTAAAACTGAAGTAGAATTCGGTGGCAAGAAATGCACTTTAATGTTACTAAAGTTATTCAAATCTTTGGTATGGGCGGCGCAATGGTCTACTATAAGGATTATGTTACGCTTAGCTTTCCTCATTTTATCATTCAATGTTTTCAAATCAACTTCATAAATTGCACCTGTCATCCATGCATTTTTGCTGCTTTCATAATCACAGGGAAGAGATTTCACATTTTGAAAGCATCTAAGTTTCTTCGATTTCCCAATTACCAAAATAGGCAATTTCTCCAAGCCGTCCATGTTTGCACCTAATAAAATTGTAAGCCGTTCCTTATTCCTTTTACCTCCTTGACAATTTTCACCTTTGTATGCGTATGTTTTATCTGGTAAAAGTCCACACTCATCCATATTGAAAACGTCTTTAGGATGATAGCCGGCAATCACATCTGGTAAACTTTACTTCCATTCTTTGATCTCTTGTGAATCAACACTTTTACTTTCACCTTTTACAGAATTGTAACTCAATCCAGCTCTTTTTTTTCATTCTATCAATCCATCCATTTGAAGGGGTAAATTCAATCTCCATTTTTCTGGCAATTTCTACAGCCTTTTCTCGAAGAATAGGTCCATTTATAGGAATATTAGCGGATCTAGCTTGTTTGAACCAAATTATATCTTCTATAACTTCATATTTTCCTTTTTTTCAGTTTTCGAGATGTATCAAATGAGTTTAATATAAGATCCCGCTTCGCAACAATTCCATTCAGTGTAGTCACCGGTATATTAAACTTTCCATCAATCTGACTTTCCTTTGAATCTTTCCTTTCAATTTGATTGACTTTCCTTTCAATCTGAACTCTTGTCATGCTTGAGTTGCTATCGACTTCTTTTAAAATTTTTGTTTTGTCTTCAAGTGACAAGGCTTTTCTTTTAATTACCTTGCTTGACATTTTGAGAAGAGTAGAAATTTTCACTCGTAAACTTTCTTGAGAGAGAGAGAGAAAGACGACGTTCACAGACTTAAAAAGCTTTGAACTGAAAGAGCCAAAGATTTGGAAACTTGGGTGGTTCATTCTTCCTGGAAAAGGGGCAGGTAAATGTATTGAAAAAGAAAGCAACTGATAAACTTACCCTGAATACTGTAGGAGCAGGATTGGACTAACTCTTTCCTAATCATCATTCAATACTGTTACAATAAACTAACAAATGCTCACATCTTTTACCTTTTACCGACCACTATTGTCACAGTACACTGGTTTCATTCACTCTCCACATTCCAACAACAGGTGTGGATGTGAGATAAAAATGAAGGAGTAGAGGCAGAGCGCATTTTGATGAATTGGACTTTATGGGGAGTCATTTCCGGTCAAAGAGGACTATTACAAACAGAATCAGCAATTTTTCAGAGAACGGGATATATAGAGAAGTGGTTGAAAACACGTTTTCAAAGTGAACTTGGAAGTTAAAGAAAACTTCTTAAGTGTGAAAGAGTTTCGAACAAAACTTCTTAAGTGGGTTTTGTTAACATTGAGAGAATAGGGATAAAAACGGGAACCGAGAATGCGAACTTCTTAAGTGGGTTTTACTGTATTTTAAAAAATTAAAATTACAGCCTGTAGAATCTTATTTTTATAGAAATAATGAAAACTCAAGAAATTTTCTTCTAATTGCTGATAGCATGATTTGCACACATCTTAATTGACATTAAAAGTTGACATGCCAAATTACTTCATTAACTAGGAGCAAAATAATTGTTTTTCAATTAAATAAAAGTTAAATAGCTTTCTAATGTGTTGTTTTGTCTTTGACATTTACTTAAAAATGCACAGTTCTTAATTAGTAGTACAAATTAATTACTAGGATTAATATTAAAATATATAGTATGGTTAACAATTATTAACCTTCTGTTAGTCTTCTTTCTGACATGGTTAGTCGTGTTGCACCTTTAAGGTGTCTGTTTTTTTGAAAGTGAAATGAAATTTATTTTAATTCAAATAGTTTATTGTTAACTATAAGATTTTTACTAAACACTGAACAACTTTAATAAAATTTCTCTACTTATTATAAAAGGTGTGTGTGTCATCGTCGGCGTTATGAACAAACGGCTACACTTAGAAACACCAAATTTGGTACTCGGGAAGTTCTATACATGAAGTTGTGCACCTCAAAGTGATTTTTTCGAAATTCGACCTAGAATTATTTCTATTTTATGTTGTATGTGATTTTTGGCATTTTTCTCACCTAATTTGTAATAATGGCAGAAATTACGCTCGCAGCAAAACGGCATTTGTATCATCGGATAGAGGAGAAAATTTTCTTTTAAAAACAGTTTGTTCTGAATACATAACATGATTTACCGATTTTTAGGAATTTTTTTACTAAGCAATTGTTTTGGTGAATTTTCCGGTAAAATAATTTTAAGGAGACTATTTATAC
>JAWZYV010015276.1:0-132384 GCA_038373885.1 Cheiracanthium punctorium
TGATGACTCGCTATCAATAAGAGTCTGTTTTTCAAAAGTAAGAATCAATTTAGAAAGTAAAAATAAATAAATCTTATAAAGGATTTTCCAATAGGGATGATACAATTTTAAATGGTTAGAATGGCAACACTGCGTATTCTTTTTTTGACATTTCTTGTGTCATTTGTGTTTACTATGCCGTGCCATTTAACCCTCTGAGGCGCAATCCTTTCCCAATGCTGAAAAAAGGGCAGCCGTTGCCATCGCTCGACTTAACTACCAGCAAGATGGCGGACGATCGAAACGTTCATCGCGTGCCACAGATCTAGAGACCCCTTTTTTGACGACAGCTGGCTGTGCCGTCAACTCCGATATAAGAAAGCAACCATAGAAGCTCGTGACGAAAGCAAAGTTAGGCCGTAGGTTTTTCGGCTGGGTTACTAGCTGCGCTCGCTTATCATCGGAGTATTATCGCCAATTGATCCCGCAGGTACTATTATTGAGAACACGGGCAGGTCAAACGGCAGGTAAATCGTCGCAGGTGAAAGAGAATTGGCGATAGTGTACTATACCTTTCCGCCATCAATGGGATTTTGTTTGCTTCGAGGTTCTTGAAGAATGTCCATTATTTCATAAAACTAAGCTTGTTAATTGTATTTAAAACATGGTATATAAGTGTTCAGTACCTTTTTGTAGAGGTAATTATGCAGACGGCTCCAAGGTATCCGTTTTCAGTTTACCAAAGAATGAAGAACTACAAAGAAATGGCTAAATGCCATTCCACGTGCAAATATTAATCCATCAAAGAATTTTAAAGTAAGTGCTTTTTTGTTTGTTTTTAATAATATGTTTAGTATATTTGGATTTATGTATCTATAAATCATCTATATTCATATAAGCATTAAATTTTTTCTTATTTTATGAATTCCATTTCAGTTTACAAATAATTTTACATTCTTTATTAATAATTGCTATTTCTTTATTGTAGTCATATATATATATGTGTGTGTGTGTGTGTGTGTGTGTGTGTGTGTGCGTGCGTGCGTGCGTGTGTTATCAATAATTTTAATTCCTCTTTTAAAAACATAAAAAATAAAAGCAGGACTTAAAATTGCAAAACAATAATAATAATAATGATAACAGAAATTTTGAAAACAATATGTAAAATAAAATCATATTTTGTTATTTGATTTGCAGTTGGAAGTATGAACTAATAATAATCTATCTCGCTTTTTTAGTGAAAACTGCAATTCTTGAAGATGACTTATTTATTACTGTCATCATTACCAGTTTTAAAAATTTATTTTTTACAAAATTACAAATAACGAATTAATAATAAAGATTGGTATTTAATAATTCTACAAATATATAATAATGATAAAATTATTACTATTATAAGTAATAGCATTATTTAAACCTCATAGCTCATAGTATAGTTAATAGTAATCACAATTCTCGATTGCTTGATATTTATCTGTTAGTAAAATGTAGGCTTTTTTTATTTAATTAGGGAAAACTATTCATTGCAGGTCTGTGAATTACATTTTAAAGAAGAAGATATTAGGAGAACTTCAGAATGCTACAATCCAGCAACGGGTGAGAAAATAGTGTCAACCTTAACACAACCAAGACGTAAGGATGATGCTTTGTCTACAATTTTTCATGGCTGTCCTGCATATTTATCAAAACATAACTAGACCAGAGAAGCTTTAGAAAACAAAGCTGAAAGGAGAGAAAATGAGCAACTGCAAAAGACTCTTGAATTAAGTGTGAAATCATTTGAAGAATATCAATCAAAAACTTCTTTTCAAACTCTTGAAGAATTATTATTATTATTACTAAAGGATATTCAAATTTCAGATGTGTTTAAAGCTGAAAACACAGTTATGTTTTTAAAAATATCTTCATTGCCAGTATCTGAGTTATCGTTATCAATAATAATAGATGGAAATTTAATGGTAAGTGTTTTTTATAGTAAAGTACCTATAACTGAGAATAACAATTTTAAATTCCCAATGCAATTTATAAATATAAATAATTTGCTGTCTCTATTGCATGAATTTATAAATTACAATGGTTTTTCATTTGATAAATTAAACAATCTAAAATCTTTAGTAAAAAATATTTGTTGCGAGTTAAAGCTAATTATTCCTCAAAGAAGCCATGATTTAATAGATTTTATATTGAAGGAAATATATTGATATAATGAATAAGAATATATTGAAGGAAAGTCAGAAAAGCTTTAAAATTGTTTTTGTAAATGTCTCTTGTTTTAATTTTATAATTTATTTGTGACTGGGTAATTATTCATTGTCTAATACTTTTCTGAATAGTGTTTTTATTTATGTAAAAAATAAAAGTACTGAAACTCATCTTCCAATATTTCAAAATGCAGAGACATAAAAATTTTATACTATGACTATTGACTATTTATGTTAGATTATTTGTTTTCATAATATTGAAAGTTAAAATGATTTTTTAAGAACTTTAATTCAGGTACTGGTGATATTTGTAGCTAAAATATCAGATTAGGGGTGTGATTATTAGTAGTTGAATTTGGTTAGATTCAATAATACTGTTTTGAGCATAGATGCTGTTCTGGTATTCAATTATTTTCAAAATGAAATTTTAAAACTAAGAAGGGTACTTCAATCAAATTACAAAGATAAATTTATTAATTGTAATTGAATATGAATATGTTTATAAATGTAAGTAATGTAAAAACCTTTGTATTTTACTTAATAAATATTTTTCAATTCAAACTGTCCATGTGCTTGTTTTTCTTTAATTTTCTTTATTTTTTTATAGGTGATAATTAAGAGTTTTGGAAACGTTTTAATTAATATTAAACTTTTTTTTTGTTTTTTTTTTCTAAATGTTTTAATGCTTCTACAAAGGGGGAAAAACTAAATAAACTACTTTTTCATTAATCAATTTTTAATTGGTCAAGAAGTTAATTTCATGGTAACTATCTTAAACTCTACAATAAATACTATAATCACTATGTGTAACGAGTGCATATACAAAGTGATCCCATATTTAATTAACAAGTAGAAAAAATTGCGAGTTAATACGTTTAAATACGTTCCCTCCTCGGAGTAGGGGGAAAGGTTGGCCTAACAATTGTGACGTCATTTCTCCCGTTGAAGGTTTCTATCTATCGGGGTTGACGGCTGTGCGGCACAGCCAGCTGTCGAAGGGGGTCTCTAGACCTGTGGCACGCGATGAATGTTTCGATCATCCGCCATCTTGCTGTAGTTAAGTCGAGCGATTGCAACGACTGCCCTTTTTTCAGCATTGGACAATCTATCTAGCTGTTCTCGCATTCTTCCATTTTTTAGGCAGATGTCAGTGCAGTTAAAAATAATCGTGACCATTTTTTTACGGGAAATGACGTGCTAAAAAAAGTAAAGGATTACCGTGGAGCTATGTCACCCGCTACTATTTTTATAGAAATCTTATCCATTCTTCGTGACTGGCAACAGTCAAAACGTCAGAGTTGGATGTTCCCAGAGCGGGAACACCGCGCGTTAAAGTGCGTTCACCCGTATGCGCGGGAACCTGCGCGTTAATCATGGAAAGATACACGCTTGAACAACGTTTCGAAATTATTAAACTGTTTTATCAAAATCAGTGTTCATATGTGAATACTGAGAGAAATTTGCGAAGAATTCATAGACGACGTTATTCAGTTCTTGTGATTGAACACCTTGCGACTTCTTTCTTTGGGGATATGTTAAGCCACATGTTCATGCTGATAATCTAATAACAATTGAGCCATTAAAAACCAACACTGAACATGTTATTCGTGTAATAACATCCAATTTATGTGAAAGAGTGATGGAAAACTGGGTTGACAGAATGCGGTGTGTACAGAGAAGTCCTAAGTGCTCACATAAACGATATTATTTTCATACTTAATGGCATAATGTCAGCTTTAAAAAAATGAAAAAAATTGTGTCTCACTGAATAATTTGTGTATCTTTCTTTTAATTGTTGAATTGTATCACTCTTAATGCAAAATCCTTTATTAATAAAAATGAATGTCTAACGTGGTGTCCACAAAAATCGAAAGAACTATTTGACTGATTTACGTGCGGTTTTTTGCAAAATGATCCGCGTTTTACGGAGAAGGTTTAAGACAGTTAAAATATTCTCATACGCGAAATAGAAATTTAAATATTGAATTTAATTTTCAAAATAAATGTATAATTAGATCTGTAGTTGGCGCTACTTGAGTATTACAATGCAAACTACAGGAAAAATACACAAGGAGCTCAACTGAATCTACTGACACTTAAGGATGAAAATTAATATTTATTTATTTAATGTTATTGTTTTTCTAGGAATGGCAATAAAAAACTGTTGTGCCTTGGTTTCATATAGGACTTTAGGATGAAAGTTAATATTTATTTATTTATTGCTATTGTTTTTTTCTAGGAATGGCATCAAAAAGATGTTCAGTTTTTATGCTGTTTTCTAACAATTTAATTGCGTTTTGTTGTCAAGAGTTCTATGATGAAGGTTTTTTGAATTTAAATTTGATTTTACTTTCTGACTGACTCTAATATTATAAATCTGCATTTTGCTGTTGTTAAAAATGCCAAGACGACAAAATATTGGTCGTCGTACAAGTGCAGCCAAAAGTAAAGGTGAGGAAGACAAAATGGAACAGAAGAAGGAACATGACAACGGCTTGAAAGAAAGAAATTACGTGCTACAACAAAGCGATGATCAAAACGAACACATTGCAGAGTTAATGCAGTCTTTGCCCAGTGATCAAAATGAATGCAGTAAGAATAGTCGATTGCCCATACAAAGAAATCAATTAAAACTTGAACGTATTGCATTTCAGTATAATTCGGAAAATTCAATACAGCTTTCATCCAATTGTGGTTATTGGAAGTATGGATAAAGTTTGCAGACATTGCAATGCCTTAAAATTGAAGAATAAAGCTGGGATGTGTAGTTCGAAGGGTAAAGTTAAGTTGCCGCCATTGAATGTACCACCTGAGTCATTGTTCTCATTGGTTGCTGCTAATATGACACAATCGAAGAATTTTTTGAAGAATCCACGAAGTTATAACACATGTTCTCAGATGACTTCATTTGATGCAACAAACATAATAACTGAGAATTATATGCCAACTTTTAAAATTCAAGGACAAATATACCATAAATCAGGCTCTTTGTTACCATTTGTGGATGCTGACCACAAATTTTTGCAAATATACTGCATGGGGAAACTCCATTGATCAAGTAAATCAGCGCTGTGAAATTAATAATGCTAATAAGAGAGAAATAGTTGAATCATTGTAGAAATTGTTTCATGAACACAACCAGTTGATTAAGTTGTTCAAAACAGCCACTAACCTAGTGCCATCTGATGACCATAAAATTGTGGTTCGAGCTGACAAAGCACCTGTTGGAGAACAGGCTGGAAGATTTAATGCTCCAACTATCGATGAAGTGGCAATAGTCGTTGTTGAAGAGAAATTTGAATCACGCGACATTGTACTTCATCGTCGAAATAACCTTCTTCAACGTGTTGCAGAAACTCATCGCTCTTAGGATGCATTACAGTATCCAATATTGTCCTGGCAAGGAGAGGATGGGTACCATTTTAACATAAAACTGATCGATCCGGGAAATGGTGCAGAAACAAAAGAAAAGATCAGTGCAATGAATTACTATTCATATAGATTAATGATTCGTGAAAATGAACAAAATCACATATTAAAATGCCGTTAATTATTTCATCAGTACACTGTTGGCATGTACGCAAAGATTGCAACTGAACGTTTGATATATATTCGCCTTAATCAGAAGAAATTGTGTTCCGAAGAGTACATTTACGCGATGCAATAAACAATGACGGCAATATAAATGATATGAGAAATTACTATATTACCAGCAACATACTCGGGCAGTCCACGACTACATGCATCAATATGCTCAAGATGCGATGTCATATGTTCGGCAATACCGTCGTCCAGATTTGTTTGTAACATTCACATGTAATCCGACATGGACTGAAATCAAAGAACATCTTTTACCTGGTCAATTTCCACAAGATCGTCATGACATTATTGCAGAAGTATTCAAGCAGAAATTGAAATCATAGACTTCATCGTTAAACATCATGTGTTCGGAAAAACACATTGCTGGATGTATTCCATTAAGTGTCAAAAAAGAGGATTGTTACATTCTCATATTTTGATTTGGTTGATCACTAAAATTACACCCAGTGAGATTTATGACATGATTTCAGCAGAAATTCCTGATTCAACTGTCGATCCTGATTTATTTGAGATCGTAACAAAAAATACGATTCATGGTCGATGTGGTATTCACAACATGAACTCACCATGTATGGCTGATGGAAAATGTCTAAAACGTTATCCAAGACCATTGCTCGCAGAAACTATTACTGGCAGTGATGGTTATCCTCAATATCGTCGTCGATCAACACATGAAAATGATAAATCATAATTATAAAAGTGAAAAATCAAGATGTTGAACTTGATAATCGTTGGGTTATTATCCCATAATTGTCCCATATTCGCCATTATTATCTAAAACATTTAAAGCACACATAAATGTTGAATATTGCGATTCTGTAAAATCAATTAACTACATTTGCAAATACGTCAACAAGGGTAGTGATATGGCTGTTTTTGGAGTGTCGAGTGAGAATAGATCTTTTGTGTGTGTGATAAAGTTACACAGTATCAACTTGGGCGATATATTAGTAGCAATGTCGCGTATTTTCACATGTGGAATTCATGACAGACATCCAATATCGTTCATTTGGCAATTCATCTTGAAAATGGGCAGCGAGTCTATTTCGCAACAGGAAATGTACGTGAAAGAGCAGAAACACCACCAGCAACAACACTGACTGCTTTTTTTTTTTCATTTTGTCGAACTGATTCATTTGCCAAAACATTGCTTTATTCCGATATACCAACATATTTCACTTGGAATGCATCAAAAAAAGAATTCCAACGACGAGACAGGGACAGAAAGTTGAAGGGCACGAAAATCTGTTTTCAACAGATGCTGTTATTCCGCGTTCAACACCAGCTAATGAACTGAATGAATGTTTAAAAGCATCACATTTGTGGAAAGCATCACATTTGTGTCAAAAAATTTTCATTGACAGCAAACATGCGTGTGAAAATGCAAAATGATCCTTTTCCTGAGCATTTTGCAAGTTATTAAAAATTGGAAATGGAAAAATTGAAATGGAAAAAAACAACAGGCTGCATAAAATTACCAAATGATTTTTACGCGCTTACCCACTCGCAAGAAGAATTAGTTCAATGTGTATTTCCAAATATCAAACAAAACTATAAAACTCATCAGTGGTTAAGTGAACGTGCTATATTAGCTTCAAAAAATGTGGATGTAAATTTCATCAATATTAGCATCCAACATATGATACCAGGAGAAACATCTACTTACAAATTAGTAGACACTGTTATAGATCAAGACGGAGCAATAAATTATCCTACCGAATTTTTAAATTCACATGATTTATCTGGACTGCCACCTCACATCATTCATCTGAAAGTTGGTATTCCTGTAATCCTTCTTAGAAACCTTGACCCACCCCGTCTTTGCAATTTTACTAGATTGACAGTCAAAAGATTATTAAAAGATGTCAATGAAACTACAATTTTAATTGGCAAATTTAAAGGAGAGGATGTGCTTATACCCGCATACCAATGATGCCATCAGATATGCCGTTCCAGTTTCAACGACTACAATTCCCAATTAAACTAGCTTTTGAAATAAGTGTCAATAAATCGCAAGGCCAATCACTACAAGTGTGTGAATTAAATTTGGAGAATCCATGTTTTTCCCATGGACAGTTATACGTGGCATGCTCCATGTAGGCAAACCGAGTGATGTGTTTGTCTATAGGACAAATGGAATCAGGAAAAACATAGTTTATTCTAGAGCATTGCAATGAATCTTAAATTACATCCAGCAACTATAGCTTACAAGACTTGCACATATTTGCATACTAATGTTTTGAAAATAAATATTTATTTTATGCATTAGTTGTTGCAAAGCCTTATTTCTATTAACAGAACTAGCTGATTTCCTGACTTGACTAGCAGACAATTTTTTTAGGTAATGTTATGACAACTAATACACACGGGCAACGCCGAGATACGCAGCTAGTAAATAAATAAAATAAATTCCAATGCAGTTAGTCATTTTGCATCTGAATATTTATTCTTTCAATAAAATATAACTGTTTCATAATGTTTTCGACCATTAAGCGTCAGCCAATGCAAACTGTTTTCCTTCCCGAACAGTTCAGCATATTAATTAAGCTAGCAGTGAGGGAGCAGAAAATACATCCAAGAAAAGCATCTGGGGTACTAAACTGCACTTTAATCGCATTTGATTCCCGCTTTCAATGCAGTTGCGACATAAACCGTAAGATTTTTAATGATTTAATGAAAAAAAAGAAAACCATAATCAGCATGAACTTTGTTGAATTATGATTCAACATTTATTCTGTAACCGTTCAACGTTACTCTGTACTTAAAAATGCGATTTAAAAAAAAAGTAGCCTGAGTCACCGTGAAATCGTCCTGAAATGAATATCCTCCAATGAAAGAGAGAAGGAAGGTTGGGAGGGGGGGGAGCAGTGTCATCACTTTTTTGGGCCAAAATTTGAGAGTCCGACTCGCAGTTTCAAAAAATGAGAGTCAATTTTTATTCCTTGTTCGGAGTATGAGGAAGTAATGTGATCCCGAAAAATTTCGGGGGGCAAATTTCGACGAAAAAACCGATTTTGACTACCTCTAAATTTACTTTTAACACTTTTTATCGATGTATCTCATCGTAAGCTTGCATGCATGATCACATAAACGAGTCTGCAACTTATTTTGACCAGTGGCGAGTCTATTTTGGCCAGTTTTTCCATGCCGTCTGTACGTACGTGCGTATGTATGTACCGTATTTACCCGCGTATACGTCGACCCCCCCCCCCCACTTTCCCGATCAAGAAATTTGAATTTTTAAAAATCCCGTGTATCAGTTGATCCCTCAATTTCCCGGTCAAGAAATTAAATTTTCTTTTAAAATACATTTATTCAAAATCATCGGGGGAAAAAAGGAAACACTAAATATGCAATAATAAAGATGATAATATACAAAAGTAGTATACAAAATTAAACTGATTATTAATAGTAATAAATGACACAACTGTTAGGGTGAAGTAGAAATATACAAATTGAAACTGATTTAAGATCCGATTCAGTATTGGACTCGCCAAACAATTCACAAAATTCCTCCGTCGTCATCGGCTCATCATGATAAACGTTTTCAATTTCTGTATCGCTACAGTCTTCCTGGGGCTCTATTCTGCCACGTCCGTTTAAGCGAACGTTCGGATGTGTGACATCATATTGATGTCATTCGTAACCTGCTAACGTATGTCGGTATTCTGCAAGGTACGGTAGAGCTTTAGGTGCGGATTCTTCCTACCGTATGTTTACATTTTAGCATACGTTTCAACCCGCCAAGAAAATCGTGGCGTTAGAGAATCCGTACGTTGAAAATGCTTCAAATCAAAAGGGCGGCAGCTGCTTTGCAGATGTTATTTTATCAGAGTGATAGAAGAGCGCGAAGAGGCATGAAGGGATAGGATATATATAGGATATTATATTAATAGGATGAAAAAATATTTTCACATAGGAAAAGGGAATTTTAAAAGATAACAACTCATTAATTTTTACTTCAAAGGTATTGAAAATTGCTATTCGGTGTTAAAATGAGCTAAATTTTTAGAAATACGAAGTGAAATATAGTTGCTGCTATTGTAAAAATTAAGTTGGTGCGTCTTTAAATATGATGGCCCCTTACGCATACTTTTAATTAAAGTGTACGTCAGGCCAGTAGCCGGGGGATAAAATTACGGGCAGTGCCCTCGCAGAAACCCCCCCCCCCCCCGTAAATTAAACGCTTATCCCGAATTCGAAAAATTGACAGAAAAGTGATTTAAAAAATGAAAGATTCAGTTTGAAAAAATTTAAAATTTAAAAAATCTTGTTTTACCATTACTGAAGTATATACGACAGATTGTGAATTTTCAGCATAGTTTTAAAACTCCAGCCGCCAGTTTCAGAGCCCAGAGGATTTTGCTCAGTGTCGAATTCGAGGGGGCCCGGGCCCTCTGAGAAAGTGTAAAATAATTATAAAAATCAGCTATTTTAAAACATTTATATTAACTATTGTGAAAATAAAATTTAAAATACCGGATAACCCCCCACCGAAGTATAAACCTATATACGCAACCGATTTTGGTGACTGGTTTGCCAGCATAGCAATCTTATAGATTGCTTTTACAGTGCATCATATTTGCATTATTTCTAGTGTTAAAAAAATACTACAAATTAAATATTGAGTATTTAATACATTTTGTCATGTGAAATATAAAATTTCCTGAAGATTTTTTATGATTTTGGTATGTCTGTCTGTCGGTCAGTGCTCTTACTGATGTAAATACAGAGGGTTTTTACACTTTTTTAGAACGTTTTGAGGCTGGAAATAGTTGATATGCTTAAAATATGACTATTTTTTAAATGTTCAATCCGATAGCCCTTTTTCTTGACCATAAATCTACATTGTGATTCCATGATAGATGGTCATTTATAAAAATTTCCATTGTTGTTTATTTCACTTTCACAATTTTTTGGAGTCATTGTACATTTGGGTGCTCCTGTAAATTAACTACAAATAATAGAGACGCTATATAGAGCTCTGTTTTGTAATTCTTAATAACATATAACAATTTTGTTCCATTTGGTTGATCGATTTTGTAATTAAGTCAAAGCTACACTAGAGCTATCTGTAAAGGGGATTGGTTTGTCTTGGGTGAAGAACGTTTTAGGAGTTTCAAATGCGTATTCACGTTACATCTGGAGAAAACCGACCAAAACTCAAGACAGTCAGTTCGACAGCCACGTGGTAGGCCAGAACCCTGGACTTTTACACTTCAGCCTTCTACTATGTTAAGTGTCTTATCCATTCGTCCATTGTCGCCTTTTCTTTTGTTTGAAATACCGAATGTCCCTAAAATAAGCTTTAAAGAATGACTGCCCATAGAGCAAAATGTATTCATTTATTTTGAGTACTTCTGTAAAAGCTCTATGAATTCTACATGCACCATTTTCAATACGGTACATGGTACAGTGCATAGGGATAACATAGAACTTCGTAGTGGTCGATGAATATTTACGGCTTTTAGGACACGGATAAATGGATAGAACAGATTGACAGAACTGAAATTATCATCACTTTTCAGCTTTGTTGGAAAACGTTAAAACATATTGGAATCACTAACAATAGTTAAGATATTACGAAAATTTTCTAATGAAAATTAAGTCAACCACAAAAACTTGCGCGTGTTCAGGACTTTTTGTCTGCACTGGAATTTTATTAACATACGCAATTAAATTAGTAAAAACAAAGTAAATGAAATAGCCAGAAATGTGCTTTCGTAACACTTTAAGGATCTCCGAGGCGGGAAGGGAGGAGAAAAAAACAATTGAAAATGCATAGCCATACTGGGATACTGCCTCCATCTAGTCGAATCGTCTAGCTACGGGCCTGTTATTCGTAAGCGATTGGTATATGTAACTTTCCACTTCGAAAATGCAAGTGCCTTTTTTTCCGGAGCTGTACAATAGGTGTGTTTTATGTTAATTAATTACTTATTTGTATCATGCAGTTTAACAGAACGTTATTATCACCTTCCAAAATGTTCTATATTTTTAACATAAATAAACCGTTTATAGATTTTTTTATTCCTTTTTTTTGTTCTTGTTGTTAATCTCACATTCATCAAACTTCGCTAACTGAAAATTCGTTTCTAAAGGAAGTTTTAACAGATTTCAAAGCAGGTAACTAAAGTTCGAACTTCAGTGTTATCCAAATACATTTTCACTCAAGAATAATGCTAATGATCTATATTTACAAATAAAATAATATAAAAAAGTAAATAAAGAGAAAATTAAAAGTACGAAAGATTTTGAGCTATCAGGAAAACTAAGACAACAGCCTACACGACAACAGAAAATATCTTTCATAAAATGACAGACGAATTTCACGATTAACTATTAAACTAAACTTTTATCCTTAAATTAAAAATATATTGATTTGCCTTGGGGGGGGGGGAAATATGACATAAGTATGTATTTACAAAAGTGTAACTTTCCATAAATGAAAGAGATGAATTTTTTCTTAAACGATTTTCTCTTTGTATTTTAAGCAATTTAATTATTAATTGACAGTAATGAAATCACTTACCTAAAGAGTTTACGTTTAACTGCAATGTTCTTTAATCTATAATATATATAACTAAGTAGCCACACACCAGCAGGATTCCATACATGAAGCAGAATTAAATTAATATCTGCTCCAACGATCAGAATCCAGCTAGCAAATACTACACCATACACATGCAGTTGCGAATTTCCAAGTAGGCTAACAAGGTTATAACCAACAAAGACAGTAAAGTAGACGATGCTTTGGTTCAGCCTATAGGTAGCCCTTTTGTTCAAGCAGCAAATTTATGAATTCGTCTCTGACACCGTATGTTCCTACCTATGAAAGAATTTTAACAAAAAAAGATTATCTCGCTTAACTATGCACACATTATATAATACTGAAAAACAACATGCTACATGACACTTATGTTTTAGTCCTTTAAAAATATGTTTAGAAAATAAAATTTAGGAATTCTACTATATAGCTTATCTTAAAAATAATGAAGAAATGAGAAACATACATACCATGGTACTTGAGCAGTTTTAAGAAATATATATGTATATGTACGTACGAGTGATATACTCCGTACACGGATACAGTGTACGACTGATCACCTTATGTTTAAAAAACATAAGGTGAATAAACAATTTTAATCTTTTGAAGTTCACAAAAAATAATCAAACTACAGGCAAACTTGCAATGATAATAAGCACTCTATAGTTATATTCAATACAAATTACATATTTAGAATTCTCAAATGAGGTCCATCCTATGAAAAAGAACACCTTGACACAGAGTTTACAGTAACTATGCATTTAAATAATCTAGCACCCATTACAAAATTAAATACCATTATTATAAAGAAAATAGATTAAATAATGTTTTTATTGTTGAAAAAAATCGCTTCAATGTATAAATATTGTCTTCGCTGATCAGATCGCTATTTACAAAACATGATTAATCCATAAAATAACAAGTAATCATGTAAAATCATACATAAAACATTTCAAAATACACAATAAATTCATAAATAATTTATAAAACAAAAGTAATACACATTTTGTTGTTATTTGTGTTCAACTATATTCATTATCAAATTAAAAAACACAAAAATATAATACAACACTAGTATAGGACTAATAAATGCTACTACGGGTACATGATGTTTATTTCCGTTCTCAGATCGTTAGGCTTAGACGATTTCAACGATTATCAAAATTAATATATTTATAGTCATTCAATTTACTTTAAATTCATACAAAAGTTAAAACTTACTGCACTGTAGTTGAAAATGAGGTGAAATGCCTTATTTTTGTCGAATATTAAAGTTATCAAACAAATATAAACCTTTTGGGAAATCAACATGGAAATAAGTTTGCTTGGAGTACCCAGAGCCCGGCTGTAACTTATCACTTCCACAGTTTACAAGTTTTCACTGCTTTCCGAAAATCGTCTGCCGAATTTTCATTGGCTATAATCAATAGGAAGTGACGTAAAAATCATCACTCTTGTTTGTGTGACATCGGCGTTTTGGGAGGAACTGTTTGGAATTTGCTCCGCCTTCCGCAAGCTGTGGTCTGTTTCGAATGTTCGTTTGGAGGGCTTCCAGAATACCAATTTTTCGAACGTTCATTAACTAGGATGCGGCACGTATAAGTTTTGGATGACGTCACAAATCCAAACGTTCGCTTTAACGTACGCGGCAGAATAGACCCCCTGGTATGGAAATCTACGTCATTGTGTTAGTGGAATGCGGCAACAGAACAATTGTCTTTCAAAGGGAATTTTTGACTTCTGATTAAAAAAAAAAATATTACGGACCCTCGTATAAGTTGATCCCCCCCCCCCTTTAAAGCCTTTTTACTTCCTTGTACGTAGTATAAGGAAGTAATGTGATCCCGAAAAATTTTGGGGGCCTAATTTCGACAAAAAAACCGATTTTGACTACCTCTAAATTGAATTTTAAAAATTTTTTCGATGCATCTCATCGTAGGATATCATGCACGATCATATTAATGCGTCTGCAACTCATTTTGACCAGCGGCCAGTCTATTGTGGCCAGTTTTTCCATGCCGTCTGTACGTACGTACGTACGTACGTACGTATGTATGTAACTCGCATATCTCAAAAACTATTGGTCGTAGAATGTTGAGATTTGATATTTAGGATTGTTCTATGATCTAGTTGTGCACCTCCCCTTTTGGTGATAATCGAATGGATAGTTTATGTACAGGACCGCCCAAAAGATTCGAAATACATTACGCTCTATGGGCCGATATTCATTAAACTCGCATATCTCAAAAACTATTAGGCGTAGAATGTTGAAACTTTATATTTAGGAACGTTGTAACATCTAGTTGTGCACCTCCCCTTTCGGTTCCATTCGACTGGATAGTTTATCTACAGAACCACCCAAAAGATTCGAAATACATTACGCTCTATGGGCCGAAATTCATCAAAGCGTTTTTTAGAGGTATTGGGCTATTTCAAACGACTCAGAAGTGATATATGCTGTAAATCGTTAGAAAATGAATTTCTCCATTAAAAAAAGTGTCTTTATCATTTATAGTTCAGCTACAGGAACACTCAAAAGATTTCCAATACATTACGGTCAATGGCAATTTTAGGGGCATTCATCCATTTGTAGCACAATGCCGTCTTACCACATAAGTTAGTTAATGGTCCGACCACGGTCACGTGACTCCCTCAAGAACTATCCAAAAGTCGCCAAGCTTGGCGACTTTTGGTGTATGTGTGTGCATATTTAACTCTCAAATCTCAAAAAATATTATAAAATTTCATATATAAGATTGTTGTAACATCTAGTTGTGCATCACGATTTTTGGTTCCAATCTACTGGAGAGTTTATTTACAGAACCACCGAAAAGAATTTCAGTACTTTAATGTCTATGGACATCTTCAATATAATACAACTGTAGACGGTCATTGTTTGGTACATGCCCAAAATCTCGCCGTCTGTTCCCGGTCTTGGCGAGTTTTGGCGAAATATCGCCAAATTTGGCGATATTCAGTAATTTGGTCCATGCCCAAAGTATCGCCATTTGTCATCGTTCTTGGCGAGTTTTGGCGAAATATCGCCATATTTGGCGATAATCTGTCATGGTTTGGTTCATGCTTAAAATCTCGCCAAATGTCGTCGAAATTGACGAGTTTCTCCGAAATATCGCCAAATTTGGCGGCAAAAATTATTTCGTATTTTGTATAACTGTAAAACTTTAACCCGTAGAATTTTGAACTTTTGTATTTAGAACTATTGTAATATCTAACTGTTTTCAATATCTTTTTTGAAAGCTATCGACTGAGAATTTATTTACAGGGTTTGCCAAATGACTTTAAATACATTGAGGTGTATGAATGCATTCAATTCATTGAAAGTCTGTGGTCAATGATTGCTTTGGCTATCCCCAAAATCTCGCAGACTATCTCAAGTTTGTCGGCTTTTGGTGAAATATCGCCAAATAAAGTGTTAGAAGGAAATCTTTCAAATTGAACTCAGCTTGACGATATCGAAATATTTGGCTAGAAATCGCTAAATCTTACTATTATTGATACTTTATCTCTTTCAAAGAAATAAGTTTAGAGGAAGTGCGTCGAAAATATTTTTGATCTAATAGACGTGCAAGGAAGTCATGTGTTGGACACATCAGATTTTTTACTTCCTTGTACGGAGTATAAGGAAGTAATGTGATCCCGAAAAATTTCGGGGGCCAAATTTCGACGAAAAAAGCGATTTTGACTACCTCTAAATATAATTTTAAGAATTTTTACGGTGCATCTCATCGTAAGCTAGCATGCACGACCATATAAATGCGTCTGCAACTCATTTTGGCCAGCGGCGAGTCTATTTTGACCAGTTTTTCCATACCGTCTGTACGTATGTCTGTCTGTATGTAACTCGCATATCTCAAAAGCTATTGGTCGTAGAATGTTGAAACTTTATATTTAGGATCACTGTAACATCTAGTTGTGCACCTCCCCTTTCGATCTCATTCGACTGGATAGTTTATTTAGAGGGGCCGCCCAAAAGATTCGAAATACATTACGCTCTATGGGCCTAAATTCATTCAAGCGTATTTTAGAGGTATTAGGCTATTTCAAACGACTCAGAAGTGATATATGCTGTTAAGGGTTACAAAATGAATTTCTACATCGAAAAAAGTCTCTTTATCATTTATAGTTCTGCTACAGGAACACTCAAAAGATTTCCAATACATTACAGTCAATGGCAATTGACATTCATCCATTTCAAGCACAATAATGTCTTACCATATATAGTTAGGTAATGGTCCGACCACGGTCACGTGCCTCCTTCACGCAACAGCTGATAACGTTAACCCTTTGAGGCGCAACCCTTCCCTAATGCTGAAAAAAGGGCAGCCGTTGCCATCGCTTGACTTAACTACCAGTAAGATGGCGGACGATCGAAGCGTTCATCGCGTGCCTCAGATCTAGAGACCCCTCAGCCAGCTTTCGTTAAAAAAAGGGTCTCTAGATCTGTGGCACTCGATGAACTTTTCGATCGTCCGCCATCATGCTGGTAATTAAGTCGAGCGATGGCAACGACTGCCCTTTTTTCAGCATTGGGAAAGGGTTGTGCCTCAAAGGGTTAATAGTCATACAAAGGAAGTCATATATGTCCACAACAAATTTTTGTGGCATGATATTGCAATGACCTCAGGATAGTACGAGTAACTATTATTAAAACTTAACGTCAAGAGAGAGTTAAATAATTTTGCTTATTTTTAGATTCCACATCACTGGAATCATTTCGAATTACACTTGTTTGAAAAATTTTCCTTTCCTTCCGTGCGAAGAACGGGCAAGCAGCAAGTAATGCTTTTAGACTTTTTTGTTAACGTTTGTGGTAGTTGCAATATAATCGCCTCATGCCAAATATTCATTTTCTCCCGTGCGAAGAACGCTACACGCAGCTATTACTTACATATAATTAGGTAAAAAATAGCAAAAGTTTTATAGTAATTTTGAAAAATGGTCGTATGAAAATTTTAAATACTTACACTGTGTGCACGGGGATAGGTTGCACTATATGTATGTATATTTTCCAGATTTTAATTGGCACTATTTTTTTTTTTTCGGGCCTCACCTCTGAAACAGGTCACGAGCCATCACTGCTTTTCACAAACATGTATGTAGACAACATCGAGAAGGCCGTAGAAACAAGATAAACATAGTTCTAGAAAGCAAAGTGAAGTTTGCAGGTTTTAACACTTTCCAACAAGGTTGAAAAGTGTTTATGATTTCGGTTTGTATGTCTGTCCGTCCGTCCGTGCTCTAACTTCCGTAAACATGCATCGATTTCAATGAAATTTAAATATGTTATTCTTATCTACTGTACCATGTACCCTATTGAAAATGGTATATGTAGCATTTATAGTTTTTCTACAGGAGCACTCAAAATATTCCCAATACATTGCGCTGCTCTATGGGAAGTTCTTCTTTAAAGCGTATCATCCTACTATAGATAGTCACGCTGATCCCTGACTTCAAGATAATTTTTTTTCCGCCATTACTGCAAAAATATTACAAAGTTGACACAAAAAGCCTAATAACTTCTTCACCGTTTGTACGATCCGCTTGAAATTTTTCATAATTATGTTTAAAAATATAGAAAACAATCTGCGCTACTTTAAAAATCTTAAAATCCACCTGTTCCCTCATTTTTAAACGATTTTTCGCTTTTTTCACCACCATTTTTTTTCCGAGAGTTAAAAAAAAGTGAGTCATTTGCGTGACAAAATTACCTATTTCGAGTGAATATGAAGTCAAACAATTGAGATTCCAATACATTAATAGTTTTTTCAGATTACGCAGTTTATTAAATTTTTTATTTTCACAAACAAATCGTCTGCATGGTCATGAGAATAGCTGTGTACACAAAGCGAAATCTTTCCACTGCGTAAAAATTCCCCGCGTTTTAAGAAGAGCATGAAATTCGATTTGGGTATATAATAAAAGTTGAATATGAACTTTAATTATTATTTATTTTAGGTGGATGAAAATTAAATATATTAAATGAAGATAAAAAATCGTCAAATGTTTTTTTCTAGCGCCTGGTGTAATTGCTTCCACAAAGGGCTTTGACATCTAGTCGAGTATGTAATAAAAATTGAGCATGAAGTTTTTTATTTTAGGTGGACGAAGATTACCTATATTGAGTGTAAACATGCTTTCGTTAAATGTTTTTTTTTCTAGCGCCTGTTGTAATTGCCACCACAACGGGCTTTGACTTCTAGTTTTAGAGATATTCTGCTATTTAAAATTAAACAAAATTAATCTATGTTATTTAGGATTACAAGATGAAGCTTCCCATAGAAAATAATGTCTGTATAGTTAACAGTTTTTCTACAGAAGCACTCAAAATAATTCCAATACAATACGGTCAGTGGCAGTTTAGAGACAGGCACCTATTTAAAGCACATAATACTATCCTACAATATGATTAGTTAATATTCCGACGACGATCGTGTGCCTCACTCAAAAGTTGCGCTAAAAATCGCCAATGTTGGTGACATTTGCGATAAATTGCGAAATAGGGTGCGAAAAAAATGCTTTGAAAAATGAACCGATCTTGGCGATATTTTCATTATTCGGCGATAAATCGAGAAAGGTATTTACGTATTATCCCGGCGGTCATTAACGCCATACTATTTTTTCCCTCAAATTTGCTGGCAAACTGTCGCCAATAGTATTCCGAACCACAAATAATTTTATGTGTCCGGCATTTATCTTGGCGAAAAATTGCTCTTCTTATCGGACCGCCGGGATAATACGTAAGTACCTAGAAAAATATCTAATCTGATTATATTAAGCTATGACGATTTCATTGGGAATTTTGAAAATTCATTACTCGCGCTTAGTTGACCGATTTAGTGTATTGTGTTTTGTTAAGGAATGGCTAAGGGCTATCTGCTTAGGAGTGGGAGGGTGTTGCGTCGGCCGGAGGAATTTCTTCGAACGACGAAAACCTGTCAATGCGTTACAACCCAAAACGGGTTAATTTATTTACATGGAACAAAATAGCAAATTTTGAATCTTTAGGAGTGGAAAATTAATTTTAGACTGCTAACCCTTAAAAGAATAAATTTCTCGCTCTCTGCGTTTATCCGATACCGTTATGTTGTATAAAAGGAATATTTATTTCTTTAACTTACCAGCAAGTTTGAGAGGTCTTTATGATTTCGGTTTGTTTGTCTGTTCTGTTGTCCACCCGTCCAGTGTTCAAACTGCTGCAAATATACACCAATTTGTGCGAAATTTATGTTTTTTTATGTACAGTACCATACCTTACTGAAAATGGTGTAAGTAGCATTTATATTTCTTTTACAGGAGATAAAAATATCCAGTACATCGCATACTATGGGCAGTCATTCTTGAAAACGCATTTTAGAGACATTCGGTTTTTGAAAGAAAACAAAGTTGGCATACATATTGTTACGAATTTTCGGGGCAACCCGCTGCTCTGGGGCTTAGAATGGTTTAAAATTCGTATTCTACGCTTCAAATAGATAAATTTTGCTTTTTGTTGCATCAAAATCGGCCAATTAGAACCGGAGATACGGAGGTTTCGCTTTCCCATATGTTTTTCTATGGGCTTCTAGAAATCTCGAGAAATATTAGTCCTAGAGCTTAGATCTCTTCACTTTTGAGGACTTATTTTTGGCGCCAAATTTGGCGATATTTCGCCAAAAGTCGTCAGGCTTGGCGTCTTTTTGGTCATTTGGCGCGATTTTCCCAATGGGGCCTGGAAGTTGTTTTTCCTGCATTAAAAACGCATAATAACCTAACATTTCTCTTCTAGGACGTAATCAAAATTCACGCTTTATGTAGAACCCTCGAGAAATTGACTTTCCTGGAAACCTCTTGTACCTCCTGCGTCGGCTATTTATAGAAGCGGGCATCGCCCCGAAGCCAGTCAGTTGCGAGTTGAACATTCAATGTGTGAAGAGCTCTGAGTACGCTTGTTTTGTGTGAACTGATAGTGCTATAGAAGCTGTGTTTTAGCTTGCTTTGTGAAGCTGTTTTTAAAGTGCTGTGTGTAAATTCTTCATTGCTGTGTCTTAAGGGATAGTGTACTATATCCCTTGAATATTTCCACGGAATTTTTGCCTGTAAAAGTGACTTATCAACGGGCCGTCAGGAAAGATCGGCATGCTGTTAGAGCTGTCACGGTCCAAGAGGGAGCTGACAAAGACACGGAGAGCGTCGAGAACAGGTTGAAGAGAATTGAAGATCTCATAGAACGAAAATTAAAATCCGATAGAACGAGAGATGGCCCAAAGAAAGTGAAATGCTGGAAGTGTGGCGTCGAAGGCCATGTACAAAAGCATTGTGGTCGAAAGTCTCATGACCAGCAAGAGAACTCTAAGATCATGAAAGAGGGAAACTAGGAGGTGGCCATCTCGCGGGGCGGAGGTTGCCAGATAGTCAAGAGCCCCACCTAAAAGTCTTGCAGATTTCATCAGTGAATGGCGGCAGTAATGGACTCTTCGTACTGGGGTATGTTAATGGTTCCCCATGCCACATGGTGATTGATACTGGAGCGAACGTAACCATCATAAGGACGGATCTGGCCAAGAAATTAAATTTGAAGATTATCTGGACTCCGCCCTCGCTGACCCTCCAGACTGAGTCAGGTGACAAGATCGAAGTGGGCGGAAAAGCGCAAGTAGAAATCACGTTTGGGAATGCCAGATACGACCATGTGGTATATGTCGCCAATATTACAGACTCTTTTATTCTCGGACTGGACTTTTTAAAATCACACAAATTTAATTTGGACTTTAAGAATAATGAGCTTTGTTCAGATTCAGAAGAAATAGCTGCGTTCGATATTAGAAATGAAACTGTTTTGCCTGTTCAGCAAATAATAGCCCAGACTGATATCACTCTACCTCCCAGAACTGATTCAATAATTTCTGGAACAGTAAAAGAAAGCAATAAATTCCGTTTTGGATTAATCGAACACCCAAGCAATAGTGATTCCATCAGAGGAGTACTTGTGGGAGCAACACTTGTGGACTTGTCGAGAACAGAAATTCCAGTTAGAGTAGTAAATGTGACGGACAAGTCGAAGGTGATAAAGAAAAATGAAGTGTTGGCGACATGCACTCCTGTTACCTGCATTAATAAGAACATCAACCAAACGACAGCTAAATCTTCCGAGTGCCTGACGAAGGAATTATTACAAGACGTGGAGTTAACGGCAGAACAGAGAAGCGCTGCAGAGAAAGTAATAGCTGAATTTGAAGACCTCTTCTCTCGTACTTCCGGTGACTTTGGCCGTACGAGGTTAACGCAACATAGAATAGACACAAGCAGCCATTCTCCCGTCAAGCAACATCCTAGGCGGCTGCCGTTTGCTAAGCAAGAAGAGGTGAGCAGACTTTTAGAGGAGATGCAGCGTGATGACGTCATCGAGCCATCGACTAGTCCCTGGGCCTCGCCAATTGTTTTGGTCCGAAAGAAGGATGGTTCCACCCGGTTTTGTGTTGACTACAGACGTCTGAATGACATTACCAAGAAAGACAGCTACCCTCTTCCAAGGATAGACGACACATTGGACACTTTATCGGGAAACGAATGGTTCTCCACTCTGGATCTCAAGAGTGGTTACTGGCAAGTAGAAATTCATCCCGACGACCGTGAAAAGACTGCGTTCACCACGGGACAAGGATTATGGCAGTTCAAGGTTATGCCTTTTGGACTCTGCAACGCACCTGCTACATTCGAGCGACTAATGGAGACAGTGTTGAGAGGACTTTCCTACGAAGCATGTCTCGTTTATTTGGACGATATCATCATCGTCGGAAGGACTTTCGAAGAGCATCTAGAGAACATCCGAAAGGTGCTGCAGAAATTAAAGGAGGCGAACTTGAAACTGAGTCCATCGAAGTGCAATTTGTTTCGTCGGGAAGTACGTTACCTCGGGCACATAATATCCGCCCACGGAGTCCGAACCGATCCCGAAAAGACGTCCGCAGTCCAGAACTGGAGTCGTCCCGAGAATATCCATGACTTAAGAAGTTTTCTCGGTCTGTGTACTTACTATCGAAAATTCGTGAAGGGCTTTTCGCAAATTGCAAGACCCCTTCACAAATTGACCGAGACTGGACAGAAATTTCTATGGACTGAGGAATGTGAGGACGCATTCAACGAACTGAAGACGGCTTTAACATCTTCGCCGATCCTGTCGTATCCTCACCCTGACAAGCCATTTATCCTGGACACAGACGCAAGTAAGGAGAGTGTTGGAGCAGTTTTGTCCCAGGAGATAGATGGCCAAGAACACGTCATAGCTTATTGGAGCAAATGCCTTTCAAAGGCAGAACGTAACTATTGTGTTACGAGAAAGGAACTTCTTGCTATCATTAAAGCCGTGGAGCACTTTCATCATTACCTGTACGGCCGAAAGTTCCTGCTCCGAACGGACCATGCCTCTTTAACCTGGATTTTAAATTTCAAGAATCCAGAGGGCCAAATAGCCAGGTGGATACAGCGATTACAAGAATATGACATCGAGATACGTCATCGGAAAGGGTCATCTCATGGAAATGCAGATGCTTTGTCGTGAAGGCCCTGCATAGACAGTTGTCGCTATTGCTCCAGGGCAGAGAAAAATTACCATCTGAAACATCCCGTTGTCCGCCAAGTTACATCACCGGCACCATCTCAAGATCCCTGGAGTGACGAAAATGTTCGGGTGGACCAATTAGCAGACAGCGACATCAAACCTATTGTGGAATTTATTCAAAAATCCAGCGCTAAGCCCAGTTGGCAAGAAATATCATCTTACAGTCCGGCAACAAGACAGTACTGGGCTTTATGGGATTCGCTTCGCCTGAGGAATGGAGTCCTGTATCGTAAATGGGAGTCGGACGACGGCAAGATGCTCCGATGGCAGTTAGTACTCCCTCGTTCGAGGATTCCGAAGGTTCTAGAAGAACTTCATAATAGCTACACTGGAGGCCATTTTGGCGTGATGAAGACCCTGCAGAAAGTTCGCGAGCGCTTCTACTGGGTTAGGGCTCGAGGCGACGTCGAAAAGTGGTGTCAAGCTTGTGACGCCTGTGCCGCCCGTAAAGGCCCGAAGAAACGAAGCCGTGGAAGACTACATCGTTATAATGTAGGAGCGCCTTTTGAGAGGATTGCCCTCGACATCCTGGGACCTCTTCCGCGAACTTCGGATGGCAACAAATACATCCTAGTTGTCATTGACTACTTTTCTAAATGGCCCGAAGCGTTTCCTATTCCCGATCAAGAAGCTACGACCGTAGCAGAGGTACTGGTGCAAGAATGGATTTCCAGATATGGAACCCCTCTGCAACTTCATTCCGACCAAGGAACGAACTTTACCTCTGCAGTCTTTAAAGGACTATGCCAACTTCTCGGAATGGACAAAACCCAGACTACGCCTTTACACCCACAATCCGACGGCATGGTGGAGAGGTTCAATCGTACAATTTTGAACAACCTCTCGCTCCTGGTATCTAGGAATCAAGAGGACTGGGACAAGAAACTCCCCCTGTTCCTGCTGGCCTATAGGAGTGCCGTCCATGAGACTACCAGCTTCACACCTTCCCAGATGCTGTTCGGCAGAGATCTTCGTCTTCCCGCCGATCTAGTGTTCGGCCGCCCTCCAGATGCGCCTTCATCGCCAGAGGCGTACGTGGAAAACCTTCGGGCACGGTTTGAAGATGTGCATCATTTTGCTCGGGAGCGGATCAACCTGAACACGGAAAAGATGAAGACTAGCTACGACACGAAGGCTACGGGACACGAGTTCAACGCAGGTGACAAAGTTTGGCTATGGAATCCTACTCGACGGAAAGGCCTGTCTCCCAAGCTGCAATCGCCGTGGGACGGTCCTTACACAGTCCTAAACCGGCTGAATGACGTCATCGTACGGATTCGTAAGTCACCAAACTCGATGCCAAGAGTTGTACATTACGATCGGCTAGCCATCTACCGCGGTTGTAATTAGCTCAGACTATGGTCACTATGGCGTAATTCCTCTTTTCTTTCACCTCTCATTCCTTTCCTGTCTTTCTCTTCTCTTCCTCTTTCTTCAACTCTCTTTCTCTCACCACTTACGCCATGTTTAGTGTGCATATTTGTAATATATTGGATTTTATTAATGTGTATTTGTTATTACATTGATTACTTATTACAGTGTAATTATTTATTATGATGATTATTTATTTATTAATGTGTATTTGCTTATTGTGCTATTGATTACTTGCTTGAATTATGTTGTTAAGATCTTGTTAAGTGTTATACAGTGTAGGTACCTGTGTGACCGCCTAACTAGGGATTGTACTGCCCGGGACGTGCAGTCCTTGGGAAGGGGGCAATTTTACGAATTTTCGGGGCAACCCGCTGCTCTGGGGCTTAGAATGGTTTAAAATTCGTATCCTACGCTTCAAATAGATAAATTTTGCTTTTTGTTGCATCAAAATCGGCCAATTAGAACCGGAGATACGGAGGTTTCGCTTTCCCATATGTTTTTCTATGGGCTTCTAGAAATCTCGAGAAATATTAGTCCTAGAGCTTAGATCTCTTCACTTTTGAGGACTTATTTTTGGCGCCAAATTTGGCGATATTTCGCCAAAAGTCGCCAGGCTTGGCGTCTTTTTGGTCATTTGGCGCGATTTTCCCAATGGGGCCTGGAAGTTGTTTTTCCTGCATTAAAAACGCATAATAACCTAACATTTCTCTTCTAGGACGTAATCAAAATTCACGCTTTATGTAGAACCCTCGAGAAATTGACTTTCCTGGAAACCTCTTGTACCTCCTGCGTCGGCTATTTATAGAAGCGGGCATCGCCCCGAAGCCAGTCAGTTGCGAGTTGAACATTCAATGTGTGAAGAGCTCTGAGTACGCTTGTTTTGTGTGAACTGATAGTGCTATAGAAGCTGTGTTTTAGCTTGCTTTGTGAAGCTGTTTTTAAAGTGCTGTGTGTAAATTCTTCATTGCTGTGTCTTAAGGGATAGTGTACTATATCCCTTGAATATTTCCACGGAGTTTTTGCCTGTAAAAGTGACTTATTTTGTGTGAGAAATACAGCATTTGTGAGAGCTTCTGATCCAAGCGGATTGTTAAAAGCACGTTACTGCTAGATTGTGCTTGTGAATTGTGTGCAGCTGATTATTTCTTCTAGAACTTCGTAGAACAAAGTTTGTGTTCCATCCTGACAAGTGACTTTTTACTTGAACTTTTTACACCAACTGGACTTTAGAACGACGAACCCCAGGAGTAGCAGAGTAATTCTGCAACAATATCATGAAGGCTCTCAAAATAATGCTCTCCATTGAGAATAGTGTCTGTATTATTAATAGTTCTGCTACAGGAACACTGGAAAGAATTCCAATACATTAAAGTCTGTGGCGTTTGAAAGACTTTAATACATTTCTAGCATAAGACAAAGAGTATAAAATTTTTATATTCTTCAGTTAAACGTTGGGTAGAAAATTAAAGAATTTTTACAGGGTCTCATAAAATTGCATTTATAGTGATAATACAACATTATCTTATCTCCAAAATCTTTACAGTTTTAAGGAAAATACATCGTCAAATTTGTCGCAAAAACCTTTTTGCGTTGGAAAGTGTTTTATAATCTATGCGTTTGGCATGATTTATCGTTCTTGTTTTGTTTTTTTCCTTTATGTGAGCTGTTGTGGTGAAAATTTTTACGATTGATTAGTGAAACAGATCATTATTTTATTTTTTTATGTATGCTTCAATCGGATCAACTCCAGTTGTGCGCGCTGTAAGATAGGCAACTTTTTCCCGTGCGAAGAACCGGTACTCAGTTTGTTATTAAATAAAACACAAGAAGCAAAATGCTAATATGAACTTTATTACTTATTATCATTATATTGCATACAGCTCTCCTTTTTACAGGAACTAGGTTGCATTATTTCTTTCCTCACAGATTTTAATCCATGAAACCCATCTGTCTCTTCAGTTGACAATTCTCTACCATTGTCATTATACAGTTCTGTAAAATGGAAGGAAAGAAATAAATTCATAAATAAAGAAAATAAAAACAATGTCTATATTGGGTAGGGATCGACCGATACCACATTTCAACCGATACCCGTAATTTTTTACAAGGGACTGTGCACATATTATAAATACAAAATTTCATATATCACAGCTACCAAAGATTTTCCATCACTAATTGTTACATAGCAATTTATGCTTAAAATAAGGCCAAATTTTTAATGCGAACTGCTTAAAAATTGCGGTGGAAAATCTACTGAATGTTTCCGGAGAGTTGGCAGTTATGTTATAGAGACCCCATTTCCTATCACTTACATTTGGAGAAATGTTTCTCCGAGTCTACATTTTTCCGAATGTAAGTGACAGGAAATCAGGTCCCATGTGAAACTGAATTTTCTATTTTGATATGTATACATCCCCTTGTAAAAAAGTATCGGGTATCGGTTAAAATATGGTATCCGTCGATCCCTAATATTAGGTGTCGGCATGAAAAGTCCTGTGTAAACTTAAAGAAGGAAAAAGTTAAGCTTAAATAAAAAAATCTGATACACTTTCATATTTTAAATACTCACTAAAGTGTTATATCGGGTCAGGGGCGTAGCCAGAAATTTTTCATGGGGAGGGGGGGTTACGACTACTGCAACTCACATATATGCATACATGTGTGGTAAAGGAGTGAAGAACGTACATTTTGTACGGCAAAAAATTCCTCATGGGAGGGTTATGACCCCCCTAGGCTACGCCCTTGTATCGGGTGTTTCAAAATAGATGTTAAAGCGATTACCTTTTAAATCATAACTAATAGAAACATACTTTCAGTCCAGGCGCGTAGCAGGAAAATTTTTCGGGGGGGGGGGGGGTGTGTGATATGAACACTTATATGTGTATAAATAGATGAAATTTCTGCACGGCATTAACCCTTTAACGCGCAGTGGTTTCGCTCTGAGACCACCAAACTGTTGACGTTTTGACTGTGGAAGGTCACGAAGAATAGATTGGATTTCTATAAAAATAGTTACGGGTGACATAGCTCCACGAAAATCCTTTACTTTTTAGCACGTCATTTCCCGTAAAACAATGGTCACGATTATTTTTAACACCACTGACATCTGCCGAAAAATGGAAGAACGCGAGAACAGCTGGATATATTGCCCAATGCCAGGCGTCTGCCCTTTTTTCAGCATTGGGAAAAGGTTGCGAAACAGCTGCGCGCGAGAACAGCGCGATAACGCGAGAACAGCTGGATAGATTGCCCAATGCTGAAAAAAAGGCAGCCGTTGCCATCGCTCGACTTAACTACCAGCAAGATGGCGGACGATCGAAACGTTCATCGCGTGCCATAGGTCTAGAGACCCTTTTTTGACGACAGCTGGCTGTGCGCGAGCACAGCCAGCTGGTAGTTAAGTCGAGCGATGGCAACGGCTGCCCTTTTTTCAGCATTGGGAAAAGGTTGCGCCTCAAAGGGTTAATCTTGTATTCATTAATCCAAAAATTTCGGGGGGGGGGGGGATATATCCCGATATCCCCCCCCCTTGGGCTACGCTCCTGTTTCATTTCAATCGGAGAATTTCGACAAATTAAGAGTAGAATTCAGATATGGCAAGTTTTTTACTACGAAATTTAATTTTTATACGGTCCCTCCTTTCCTATCACTTATATTTAGCAAAATGTTGCTCTTTCTCTTAAGAAAATTAATTTAAAAAAATCGATAAACTTCAGCATTACTGCAGTATTTTATCTCTTTCAAACAAAAAAATTTTAGATGAAGTCCGCTGAAAATATTTTTCATTTATTAGACGTGCAAGGAAGTCATGTGTTGTCCACATCAGATTTTTTACTAAAAAATCGTGAAAATTTTCGCTATTCAGATTTTGACGAAAAAGCTGACTTTGTGTACCTCTTAATTTTTTTAAAAGAATTTTTGCGATACACTTCATCGTACGCATGCATGCACGTTCATATAAATGCATGCACAATCCATTTTGACCGACCGCAAGTCCATTTTGACCAGCTTTTCCCTGACGTCTGCAAGTACGAACGTATGTATGTAACTCGCGTATCTCAAAAACTATTAATCTTAGAATGTTGAAACGTTATATGTAGGATTGTTGTAACATCTAGTTGTGCACCTTCCTTTTTGGTTCCAATCGACCCAAACGATTTTAAATACATTACACACTATGGGCAGAAATTCATTAAAGCGTATTTTAGAGATATTAAGCCATTTTAAACGACTCAAAGGTGATATATGTTGTTAAGGGTTAGAAAATGAATCTCTCCATCGAAAATACTGTCAGTATCATTTATAGGTCTTCTACAGGAACACTAAAAAAAAAAAAAATTGCAACACATTACGGTCAATGGAAGTTTTAGAGACATTTATCCATTTAAAGCACAATACCATCCTGTCATATGATTAGGTAATGGTTCGACGATGGTCATCTGCCTCTCTCAAAAATTGCTTGGCGACTTTTGATGCACGTATATATGTAACTCGTATATCTCAAAAACTATTAGTCGTAGATTGTTGAAATTTTACATGTAAGATTGTTGTAACATCTAATTGTGCACCTCGAGTTTTGGTTCCAATCTACTGAAGAGTTTTTTTACGGGGCCACTCAAAAGAATTTCAATACACTGATGTCTATGGACATCTTCAATGTAGTCAGTCATTGTTTGGGCCATGACCAAAATCTCTCCAACTATCATTAATCTTGGTGAGTTTTTCCGAAACATCGCCAAATTTGGCACCAAAAATAATTATGTATTTCGTACAACTCTAAAACAGCTTATCGTAGAATGTTGGGACTTTGTACTTAGATTGTATCGTAATTTCAATTGTGCAACCCCTTTTTAATCCAGTCAACTGGGTAATTTATGTACATGGTCAACCAAAAGACTTTAAATGCATTAAGATCTATGAATACTTTCAGTTCATTAAAAGGCTGTGGTGAATCACTATTTGAGCTAAACCTGAAATCACGCAAACTATCGCAACCATGGCGACTTTTGGCGAAATATCGCCCAATTAAGGGCCCAAAAACAAATCTTTCAAATTGAACCCAGCTTGGCGATATCTCAAATATTTGCCTAGAAAATGCTAAACCTTAGTATTGCTGCAGTATTGTATCTATTTAAAAAAAAAAAAAAAATATGTTTAGATGAAGTGCGCCGAAAATATTTATGATTTAATAGACGTACAAGGAAGTCATGTGGTATCCACATCAGATTTTTTAAACTCCATTCTGTGCTTCCAATGAAGATATGACAAATGAAGCCAAAATTACGTTTAAGGCAAGTTATCTTTAGATTTTCTGTAAACAGATTATCTCTTTATCTCCGTTGTGTAATCTGATTTTGTTTCGACGTCATCGACTGTGCAGCGAATTTCTGACGTAACGGGCTTTTTTTTTTTTTTGTTTTTTAGGTCTTGTTTGTTCGTTCTATACCGTCTTTATTGTGACAGGGGATTAAACATAACGCTTACCCTTGCGTCCACCAACATTTTTTCGTCTTCAGGTGAAATTTCTCTCTGAAAAAAGGAAAGAAAAATACATCATTCTTTATTATTGAGAAAAGACACTAGTTTTTAAATAAATGCCAACAGTTAGTTTATGAAACACTGTTAAACTCGGTTACAGCATTTAAGAAAAGATCAGATAATTATGTATGATTTATAACGAGTTACATTGCTCGTGTTCTATAGGACAGTGAAGTGGTATAGAATATTTTGACATTATAATAGAGTTTAACTAATCCAGTTCACTACAACCGAGTTCAGCAGCATTTGTAACCCAGCCTCCCCCCTCCCCCTAAACTAAAATCCTAGGTGCGCCACTGGAAGGGGGGGTTGTACAAAATATGCATTTATTAATTCTTTACATTTCGAGACATCAAAATGATGCCAACCTCACTTGCGACATTATTCGAATAGATCGTTACTATGTTAAGGGCAAGTGAGTACAAAATTTGTGATTAGTGCAAGCAGTTTCTTTAAATTCTGGCGTTCAGTTCGCAGGTTATCTGCGTATAATCAGGCGAAGTTTTGACCAAAATAAGTGACGACAGCTGGCTGTGCCCGGCACAGCCAGCTGTCGTCAAAAAAAGGGTCTCTAGATCTGTGGCACGCGATGAACGTTTCGATCGTCCGCCATCTTGCTGGCAGTTAAGTCGAGCGATGGCAACGGCTGCCCTTGTTTCAGCATTGGGCAATCCATTCAGCTGTTCTCGCGTTCTTCCATTTTTCGGCAGATGTCAGTGCTGTTAAAAAATAATCGTGACCATTTTTTTGCGGGAAGTGACGTGCTAAAAAGTAAAGGATTCTCGTAGAGCTAGGTCACCCGCAACTATTTTTATAGAAATCAAATCTATTCTTCGTGACTGGCAACAGTCAAAACGTCAGAGTTTGGCGTTCCCGGAGAGGACACACTGCGCGTTAAAGGGTTAAGCCACAACCAAGGATTTTAGTTTGAGGATTTGGGGAGAAAGGAGGTTCAAATATTATTGAACTCGGTTATAGTAACCTCCTTGTAAGTGAAAAATGTCTTATAACGTCAAAATATTCCGTTTCACTCGCCCACTATTAAGGTAGCTAAGTTGCAGCACCGTAAATGATTATCTAGTATTTTCATTGACGTTAGAACCGACTTCAACGGTATATCATGTACTATTTGTAAGTATTTATTTAGTAACCAGCTTTCTTTTGTAAAAACTATTTTCGAAATAATTTCCAAAAATTTTTAAAACTAAAATATTTTAATTCATTAATTAAGTGACAATTCTCTATTTACTTATATAATACGCTAACGTATGTGGTACCAAAATCGGCGATATTTCTATGCGGGGTACGTAACAACTAGATGTAAACACTAGCGTAATAGCACTAACACACTCGCAAAAATCCAAATTAACAGTTCAATGACGTCAAGTGAAGCTAGCATATTCGTTACTGATTACGTATGTCATGCAGTAGCTAGACTACAAAATAATGCATAACGCGAAAAAGCAAAATCTTTCGAATCTTTTCACAGCGTGGTCATCGCACATTTAAAAAAAAAAAATAAAAAATAAAAAAAAAAAAATCCTTGCAGTGCACCGAAGCATATTTTAGCCTTTCCCTGTTTCATTTATATTTTTGTAACCAAGCATACCTATTAAATAATGCAACCGTACTATAAAATACCAAGTTGCTAACTTTGGCACATGAACCCCGTAAGCTGCTGCAATTAAGAAGTACAGTCGAACCTCGATTTAACGTACTTTGATTTAACGTATTCTCCGATTTAACGAATATATTTTTTTTTTGTCCCGACAAAAAGGGTGCTAAATACTCTGATTTAACGAATTTTCAGCTTTGATTTCACGAACAACAATCGCTGAAATAAAATTCACACATAAAACTATGAATTTTTCGCAAGCAAAATTTTAATCTTTCATACCCTAATCCAAGTGTGCAGTACAATAATTGGTCTATGTTCCGTATCCGGTGCCCCTTGGTTCTGGCGACATCGTGAGCGATGTTCAACGTTAGTAAAGTACCCTGCCGATGGTTGTTTGACTGGCAACCATAAAGAAATGTGTAGAGCTTGGCGACGTTTTTTTGGAGGAATGATAATGCGTCAAATATTGTAAATTGGATAATTTAGAACTATTGAAAGATGCGAAATTTCTTGCACTTTCGGGCATGCGTAATAGTTGTTTTTTAATCTAGCTCACAGCCCTCTCCAGTAATAGGCCAGCGCGCTGATTCTTGGGAATACGATCACGTGACCAACCGAAGGCGGAAGGTTTAAAATTATTCTGTTCGTCTGCCATCGTTCGCGATTTCATTCTAAATGGAAGTTAAGAACAACAGTCATCCATTTTATCTCTCACATAATGTAATATTATTTTACTTAAAATAGCTTGTATTGATGCATATGTGTAGATGAATAGTGCAAGAAAGAAAGAAATCAGACAAATAGTAAGTAATTTATTTTATTACATAAAAAATAATTTTAATGTTAATGTGTTGAGCTTGTTTACATTCTCTACTTTTTTGTATTAGTAATTAACTAATGGTTTTAAAATATGAATCAAAAGCTTGATTAATTTAAAACCTAATTAATTTATAATAACGTTTAATCTAAATTACCGATAATATATGTTTTTTTATTTCATTTGTAGGTTATGCCTTTCAAATGTGTTGTTCCTCATTGCAGATCGAACTACGATCCGCCATACGTAACTTGTTTCCGGTTCCCGAACGATGAGAAACAAAGAAATTTCTGGATTAACAGGATTCATCGGCAAAATTTCAAATTCACAAAAATACTAGAGTTTGCATTAAACATTTTGCCAGTGAGATGATTGTTCGAGAAGATATTTGGAAGGACAAAGATTGGAATATACATAAGATTCCCCGAGCCAGTCCTGCTTTGACTCCTGATGCGTTTCCAACATATATTCATGATTCCACACCTCATTTAAATATCACAGTGCCCAAAAAAAGAAAAACTCGTGACGACAAAGAAAACGAAAATATCCAGCTGTCTTTAAATACAAGTTTAATAACATACGCTAATGAGACTGAACTAAATAAAATAAAAGATATCCATCAAGCTGAAATGTACATACGTGACTGCATAATGAACTATCCCAAATGGAATTATATTAAAACTGATGAACAATCAATTGTAATTAAATTATGTGTATTGGATATACCCTCAATAGAAATATCTTTTAAGGTAAGCTTAGATTTAACTTTTGAAATATATTATAATAATGACTATTAACTCACTGTAACTGACTGTACTATTAACTCATGTTACTGTAAATTTTAAAAGAGACACTGTACCTCTAACATTGCTTAAAATATCAAAATTAGAATAACTTGTTAAAATCACAGCCGGACAGTTATTTAATGTCTCAAAATATATTTATTAAAGTTGATGTTTTTTCCCCAAATAATTTTTTTTTCTATCTTCATTTTTAAACTTTGTTTTGTGTTTTGAAAAACAACGTTTATTTTCAAACGATTTAACCCTTTTAAACTCCAATTTATGCTACTGAAGAGGTACCCTGTCCCTTCATAAATGTTTTTAATTTAACGCTGGCCAATTGCTTAAGTATTTCCATTTCTGTTCGTATTTACATATCTGTTCCCAATCCATTACCTCACGATAAATGGGTGTGTATGTGTATTAGTGCTGTAAAAGTAACGACAAAATGAGTATCCGTGTGTATTTGTTACTTAGATGTTCGCTATTCGTTACTCGTTACTTTCGTTACTACTAATAGAATCGGTAATAGGGTGTTATATGTGCCCCATAACAAACACATCCGGGACAGTGTTGTTATGGGTATATGCCGCCCATACATAAACCCATAACAAAAACATAACCAAAAAGAATTTTTTTAGCGAAGTTGTACAAAGTTCTATTTAGAGCTTATTTTCTCTGATTTACAGATTGTTTTTTATACACATTTATGGTTTTATACAATGCTAAATTATACGAATTACGGAGTGCACATAGAAATCTTCCAAAGACATATGCCATTCTTTTTTTTTCTCAACCCCCCCCCTTTTTTTAAATTCTGAACGCTGGTTTAACCTGTTCATTCTTATCATAAAAAGTGTAAAGGAAAGCTTGTGACTCGTGTTTTTTCTGGGAGCGGGTTCTCGAATACTGAGATGCAGGGATTGGGCCACATATATTAAATTCACAGGGCAGGGGATCTCAGTATGATATCAACTACTTTGCGTCTCTACAAGCATAATATCTTTATTATTTGTGAGTTCTTATTTCATATCAAAAACTTCTTTTGCTGGACGATTTTTCGAAGTAAATTAAAAATTACCATATTTTAAATTAAAATTGTTTAATTTAGTGAGAATGATCTATTTTTAAGATATTTCCAGTTCTATTTCTGCACTTTTGGGATGAAAGGGGTTAGCCCCTTCTGTGGGTGCATATATGAGAGCATTCTCTAAGCAAAAATTATCACTCCTTTCATACAGAAAGAATGGTTGCACCGGACTATGCGTATTCCATGAGTTCATGGAATAAAATGTACCATAAAATAGGGCAGATGGCCCCCTAAACGCCGACATTTTAGAAACATACTGAACTTTATTGAATTATTTTAATAACAGTGGCTTACGCAGGAGTGGGCATAGAAATCCCGGGTAGCTCCCAATTTTTTATATATTTTTTAAAAAATTACTTAAAAAATGTGTTTAGGTTTCCATGCTAAATATTTTTTTTAGTTCCAAATAATATTTCAAATAATAAAAATGTGTGAATTCGTTTACTTTATAAAAATATATTTTTTTTTAAAGGTGTATTTAAATAATTTGTTATTTATTACTCATTTTCGATTCTAGCTAAAAAAAAAAAGAAAAAGTTAAGTTCGCAATCCTGCTTCGGAACCACCCTGAAAGAAAGAATTCTGATTGCACCACTATTTAGTACTAAAATGTTAGAAAGCCCGAAATTAGCACCCCTTACTAACATGCTTCTCTTATATGTATTGCTCCTCTACAATTATAAGAACACCCCCTTCCCCCCCCCCCGCAAAAAAAGAGTTCAACTGCGCATAATAACATACTATACACCGGATCGTATCCCCCCATTGTACGACCCATATCAATAGAGCAGCAGATACTATTCCATCTCCATAACTGTAACGAAACATACGGATTCTTCCAAACCTCATCAAAACGATACCATTCGGCGCGGCACAAACGAATTGCAACCAGAACATACTACTACTCAAATACCGAAACTAATTTTTCCCTCCAAACAGCGAGAATCCATAATACTTCCGGTATCTAGTAACGGAAAGGAACATACTATTACTCAAATACCGAAATTCATTTCTCCTCCGAGCTTGTATCGAAGTTCGAACCTGGTCGATCCGAAATGCAAACTCGAAAGTCATTTTCCCCATTGAAACCGCGATCCGATATCCAGTAAACCCCAGAAGTAAACAAAATAACGCCTTTCGCCGCTGGCAGTCTGTATTCGAAGTTCGAAGCTGCTCGATCCGAAACATCTTCGGATCGAGTAGTAACGATATCAACCGAAAAGTAACAATTCGTTACTTCGGGTCTGAGTGATTATCCGTATCTTAGTACCGAATACATGCGGTTTGCTTCAGCTCTAATGTGTATGGGCAAAAATGTTAAAATATTTATAATTTTTATATTTTTTAGTATAATCACAAAGAAATAATTATTGAAATAGCCTAGATTGTAATTACAAAATGTTGAACGAGTAACTTTTACAAGTGCAAAATAACAGAAATTATCAATTAATTTAAGGGTGAAAATTACTTTGTTACTTCCTTTATGGAAATACTGTGAAAGTTAGATAATTTTCAATAGTGAAAATGTTAATCTATATATATTGTTTACTTTTTTGTAATAAGATGCAAATTGTTTGTGAGTGTATATATATGATTTTAAAAATAAAGTTACTGAATTGATATGTTTTGATTCATTTTAGTATATCCATGCTATTTTTATTTATAGATTTTCTCCTTGAAAATAGAATCTATATAATTATTATTTTTATTATTTAAAATGATTTAGCTACAGTAAATTACTTTATTCCCCGATACTTTGAATAATTTAATGGAAATCATTAGAATGAATTGAATACTGAATAATACATAGTTAAAATGATTCAAATTAAAATATAATGAAATAGTAAATTGCTTTCGTGGTGTATAACATATTGTTTACAAAGAAGGCCATATATTATCTCTATAATACCAAAAATAAAATAAATTATCTTTCAGGTGTAACTTTTTTATTGGTAAAAATCATTATATAAGAGATGGTAAAATTTTCAGTCATGTAATCATTAATTGTTTAGTAAAAATATTAAGTTTGTTTTCTGGTAGTTTTGCACTGGCGGTCGCATGAAGGGAAAGGGGAAATTCCCGCCTTCAGTCGCCGCCATTTTGAATCAGCGCGCTGGCCTATTACTATAGAGGGCTGTGTCTACTACTGTGTGACGTAAGCAGATGAATGTAACGAATTCGCTTGCTCAATTTGACGTCACTAAGCTGTTAATTTTGCGTTTTGTGCATGCGTTATTGTTATTTTTCGTTTTTTCCTGTTCTTTCGTCTACTATTCTAATTTGCTTCAACTTGTACTAATGTTTTTTTGGGGGTATCGCAGAGGGGCCCGCGTTAGAATATTTTCGATGGGGCCCTTTGGAGGCGGTGGCCGGACCCACTGATGTTTTTTTGGGTCTCGCAGAGGGTCCCGCGTTAGCATATTTTCGAGGGGGCCCCTTGAGGCGGTGGCCGGACCCACTGTTGTTTTTTTGGGTCTCGCAGAGGGGCCTGCGTAGCATATTATCGAGGGGGCCCCTTGAGGCGTTGCCGGACCCACTGATATTTTTTTTCGATCTCGCAGAGGGGCCCGCGTTAGCATATTTTCGAAGGGCCCCCTTGAGGCGTTGCCGGACCCACTGATGTTTTTTTTAGGTCTCGTAGAGGGCCGCGTTAGCATATTTTCGAGGGGGCCCCTGAGGCGTTGCCGGACCACTGATGTTTTTTTTGGATCTCGCAGAGGGGCCCCCTTGAGGCGTTGGCCGGACCCACTGATGTTTTTTTTGGGTCTCGCAGAGGGGCCCGCGTTAGCATATTTTCGAGGGGGCCCCCTTGAGGCGTTGGCCGGACCCACTGATGTTTTTTTGGGTCTCGCAGAGGGGCTCGCGTTAGCATATTTTCGAGGGGGCCCTTTGGAGGAGGTATCCGGACACACTGATGTTTTTTGGGGGGTGTCGCAGAGGGGCGCGCGCCCCCTCCAAGAAAAATGTTTTTACACTACATAAATGGAGCTTTTACCAATATTTAGCAGGCTTTACACTAGATAAAATGAATATTCACAATTTGCGCACTCCTCCGAAAGAGTTTTCTGGTTCCGCCCTTGGAGAACATATGTAAAGACTGACGTCATAAACTTGAAAATCGTCTGGATTTTTTATCACATGTTGGTCTGGAAAATCGTTTTTTTTTTAATCAGAATTTGACTGGCAATTCTGAAAATTAAACGCGGTGCATTTGAAGTATAGAATTTTCATTTAGTGTTAATTGCATGAAGATTGAAGTTTGGTGTTCTTTGATTCTGAGTGGAATAAGTTTGTGTTGGATTTTCCTTGTGTTTTTGATTCCGTTTTACGGACCCTTTACCGTAAGTTAGTGAGCGTCTCGGGGAATTTCGTCGTTATTTCGTCTTGGGGAATTTCATCGTTGTAATGGATGTTCCCGGTCCTTCCATTAAAAAATGAGGTGGGAAAGGTGAGGTAAATGCTTGTTTAATCTACTTTTTCTAATGTTTTGTTGTGGATTTAACTGTTCTATATAGTGTCATTTACTTAGAATTGTACATTTACGGAATAGGCCTATGTTCCGTATCCGGTGCCCCTTGGTTCTGGCGACATCGTGAGCGATGTTCAACGTTAGTAAAGTACCCTGCCGATGGTAGTTTGACTGGCAACCATAAAGATATGTGTAGAGCTTGGCGACGTTTTTTTTTTGGAGGAATGATAATGCGTCAAATATTGTAAATTGGATAATTTAGAACTATTGAAAGATGCGAAATTTCTTGCACTTTCGGGCATGCGTAATAGTTGTTTTTTAATCTAGCTACTGTGTATGTGTGACGTAAGCAGATGAATGTAACGAATTCGCTTGCTCAATTTGACGTCACTAAGCTGTTAATTTGCGTTTTGCGCATGCGTTATTGTTATTTTTCGTTTTATCCTGTTCCTTCGTCTACTATTCCAATTTGCTTCAACTTGTACTAATGTTTTTTTTTTCGGTCTCGCAGAGGGGCCCGCGTTAGCATATTTTCGAATGTATGTATCGATGAATGTAACGAATTCGCTTGCTCAATTTGACGTCATTAAGCTGTTAATTTGCGTTTTGCGCATGCGTTATTGTTATTTTTCGTTTTTTCCTGTTTCGTCTACTATTCTAATTTGCTTCAACTTGTACTAACGTTTTTTTTGGGGGGTCTCGCAGAGGGGCCCGCGTTAGCATATTTTCGAGGGGGCCCTTTTGAGGCGGTGGCCGGACCCACTGATGTTTTTTTTGGGTCTCGCAGAGGGGCCGCGTTAGCATATTTTCGAGGGGGCCCTTTTGAGGCGGTGGCCGGACCCACTGATGTTTTTTTTGGGTCTCGCAGAGGGGCCGCGTTAGCATATTTTCGAGGGGGCCCTTTTGAGGCGGTGGCCGGACCCACTGATGTTTTTTTTGGGTCTCGCAGAGGGGCCGCGTTAGCATATTTTCGAGGGGGCCCTTTTGAGGCGGTGGCCGGACCCACTGATGTTTTTTTTGGGTCTCGCAGAGGGGCCCGCGTTAGCATATTTTCGAGGGGGCCCTTTGAGGCGGTGGCCGGACCCACTGATGTTTTTTTGGTCTCGCAGAGGGGCCCGCCCGACCCACTGATGTGTTTTTTTGGGTCTCGCAGAGGGCCCGCGTTAGCATATTTTCGAGGGGGCCCTCTTGAGGCGGTGGCCGGACCCACTGATGTTTTTTTTGGGTCTCGCAGAGGGGCCGCGTTAGCATATTTTCGAGGGGGCCCTTTTGAGGCGGTGGCCGGACCCACTGATGTTTTTTTTGGGGTCTCGCAGAGGGCCCCTCGTTAGCATATTTTCGAGGGGGCCCTTTTGAGGCGGTGGCCGGACCCACTGATGTTTTTTTTGGATCTCGCAGAGGGGCCCGCCCGGACCCACTGATGTTTTTTTTGGATCTCGCAGAGGGGCCCGCGTTAGCATATTTTCGAGGGGACCCCCTTGAGGCGGTGGCCGGACCCACTGATGTTTTTTTTGGATCTCGCAGAGGGGCCCGCGTTAGCATATTTTCGAGGGGGCCCTTTTGAGGCGGTGGCCGGACCCACTGATGTTTTTTTTGGGTCTCGCAGAGGGGCCCGCGTTAGCATATTTTCGAGGGGGCCCCTTTGAGGCGGTGGCCGGACCCACTGATGTTTTTTTGGGTCTCGCAGAGGGGCCCGCGTTAGCATATTTTCGAGGGGGCCCTTTGAGGCGGTGGCCGGACCCACTGATGTTTTTTTTGGATCTCGCAGAGGGCCGCGTTAGCATATTTTCGAGGGGCCCCTTGAGGCGGTGGCCGGACCCACTGATGTTTTTTTTGGGTCTCGCAGAGGGGCCCGCGTTAGCATATTTTCGAGGGGGCCCTGGAGGCGATGGCCGGACCCACTGATGTTTTTTTGGGGTCTCGCAGAGGGGCCCGCGATAGCATATTTTCGAGGCGGCCCTTTGAGGCGGTGGCCGGACCCACTGATGTTTTTTTTGGGGTCTCGCAGAGGGGCCCGCCCGGCACACTGATTTTTTTGGGGGCTCGCAGAGTGGCTCGCGCGCCCTCCGAGAAAAATGTTTTTACACTACATAAATGGGGCTTTTACCAATATTTAGCAGGCTTCTGGTTCCGCCCTTGGAGAACATATGTAAAGCTGACGTCATAAACTTGAAAATCGTCTGGATTTTTTATCACATGTTGGTCTGGAAAATCGTTTTTTTTTTTTTTTTTTTAATCAGAATCTGAGTGGCAATTCTGATAATTAAACGCGGTGCATTTGAAGTATAGAATTTTCATTTAGTGTTAATTGCATGAAGATTGAAGTTTGGTGTTCTTTGATTCTGAGTCGAATAAGTTTGTGTTGGATTTTCCTTGTGGTTTTGATTCCGTTTTACGGACCCTTTACCGTAAGTTAGTGAGCGTCTCGGGGAATTTCTTCGTTAGTATGTGTGTGGAATATAGAATGTGTTAGTCGATGTGTGGAATATAGAATGGGGGGGGGAAAGTGAGGTAAGTGCTTCTTTAATTGTACTTTTTCTAATGTTTTGTTGTGGATTTGACTGTTTTATATAGTGTCATTTACTTAGAATTTGTGTTTCTTTGTAAAATTTTAGTGGTATATAACTAGTGTTTATTCGTCACAAGACGGCGATAGCAAGTTGGAGCTTGGCGGTCGCCAGGGAGGCTTGGCGCCAAGGTCTGTAGCGCTCGCACTTGGCGATCGCCAAGCTCCAGCGGCTATCGCCGTGTTTACATGAGGGGCACCGTCTTGTATGATTTTACCCATTAAAGAATTTAGATGATTTTATAGTTGATCGCCTAACGTGTAACTCACAATTTTTAAGCTCGTAGTAAACAATAATCATTCTTTTTTTCATATCTATATTTAAGGGTATTTTGCATTGATATTTTTGTACCATTCTCTTTACAAAAATTGATATTCGATTGAACGAATTGCTTCGATTTAACGAACGGATTTATGGGTCCCAATCAATTCGTTAAATCGAGGTTCGACTATATTTCTGTAGGAATTTGTTCAACACGTTATCACCCAATGCAGTATTTTTATAATAATTTTATGAATGGATGTGCAAATGTCACAAATTATATCTTTTCATACATCTTGCAATGTTATTACTTGGCTTGCCCCCATGGCCACCATCAGCTTTTATCATGACACCCCAAATGTGTAGCAACCCTAACCTAAATAAATTGAATGATAAATACTGTTAAAACAAAGAAACGTGATTTCCGTTGAAATGAGGCCGATAATTTGGCTAACACTGCACTGAGTATATAGAACAGTAAGGTATGAGGCGACGAACCTGGCTAGTTTTAAGAGATATTTCACTTTGATTTCTTAATCTTTAGGTGGGGCTTTAGGTCCTATAGTCCCCACCATGGATGCGCGTATGGCACGAAACATATAGTTATATAACATGAGACATTTACTTCTAATATAAGGGCATAGTTCATTTGGAGAGAAGAAGTATTATTACTTTTTTTCGTGTGTTGTTAACATCGTATTTAAAGCTCTTCAAAACTCCTGTGACGTCTATGCACACTTTGTAAAATGGAGCAGCCTTCGCTGTGCACACAAAGAAATGCATCATGATAATGGTGTGAATTATTTGGATGATCTGTTCTCAGTTTTAATTTCTAGATTTTTTGTCCTACGTATCAAATAGTTAAACTTTGCATCCCCCCCCCAATGTAAATTGACTAATGTTGTACTAAGCTGCTTGAAAGCTATGAACTTGCTCTCCCGGGTCTTGCCATAAAGTAGGAATAGGTGCAGACAGCAATCGTAACCCTAAACTGAAACAAGCACACAAGTCACATGACTTGGTGGTACAAAAACTATTTCATTACTTCCCACGACTCTTTTTTTGTTTGATGGCAAAATAAAATCCTCGACTTCTGCGAAGACAGAGGGCGATAAACAGCCAAATCTGTTAATTTTCTTTCTCTGTGACGCTGTTATCTTAGCTTCAACTTTCCCGAGAAATACAATATGGGATGCTCTCTCCACTAATTCCTCCTCTATGGGTCTTGCAAACCGTGGTAATTCGCTGCTACGCAGAGCCTGATTATGACCAACAGGGGCCCCGGGCATTGGTAAATTCGCCCCCCCCCCCTCATCTATGAAATTTGTTTCTTTTTCATAAAATTTTGATAAAAAAGAATATTTCAGAACAACATTTGATATTGGGGGTCCTTTCGAGCCGGGGGCAAGGACGTGCCCAGGGGGGTGGTCCAGGGGGTCCGGACCCCCCCCCCCCCCGAAATTTCGGTTTTTGTTAACAAAATAAGAATGATGAAGTCTTTTTGTGAAAAATTCTACCTTTTCCACCGTTTGGACCCCCCCCCCGAAATTTTTTTCTGGGTACGTCCTTGGCCGGGGGCCCTGGGCAAAGTCCCGATTCGCCCATGCGATAATAAGGCTCTGCTACTCGTCACTAGAATGTGGATCATTCTAGATCTGCGACTCTCTCTTAGTAACTGCATCCTAATCATTCGAGAGGACGTAGGACCCAACAGATTTAACGTACACGGTAGTCTTCGTTCAGACACGTTTCAAACTCAACTCCTTCAACTCGCAATTCGACAAACGAAAAACCAATTGATGCAATAAATTCCCTAAAACTATTCACCTTAGAAGGTTTGTTTGATTATTAATAATAACCCATTAATCATATTAACGTTATTGGTACCGTACAAAGTACACAAGTTTCATAGTAATCGATTGGGTCAATTAGAGCAAGGACAAGTTTTTCGTTAAGGCAAAGCTACGCGAGAGACGCCTGCTTAAAAGGGGGGGGGGGTGTCAGAAGCGGAAGGATTTTTAAGGGGCTCTTACTCGTATTCACGTTACGTTTGGAGAAAGCTGCCCAAAAGTCAGGGCCCGTGCGATCGAGAGCCGCGCGGTAGGGCAGAACCCTCGACCTTCACGCTTGGGAACACTTATCACTTACGCTGGAAGAAAAAACAACAATAAAAAGTATTCGAACAAAACTTACCGATGTTGTCTCGGACTGTCTCTCGTCATAATACTTGTTGACCGCCTGAAAAAAATTAAGAAAATCTGAAACACTTTCTGATTTTAAACACGCATTAAAGTACTATATATTAGAAGCGTATCATGATTTATGCGTCGTCCCTTTTTTTGCCTTATTCCATTAAGTTGGAAAGTGTATCATTATTCATGACTGTGCCGTATTTTTCTTCCTTGTGTCATAAAACCCATCCTTGGAATCGAAATCTATCTTAAAATCGCCTACTAAAACTATTCTATAATCTTCGCCAAGTATATTACAACTATACTTCACCGTTTTAAATATTGTTTCGAATGTGCATCATAATCCATGAGTGTGCCGTGTTTTTCTTTCTTGGGTTAATTCCTACTTTAACGCCCCGACTCTCGCCAAGGTAACAATAATTAAACATATGCAGTTACTATGACGAATTTTTGTATTTATGTAGCAATCGTAATTTAGAATTAAAATGGCGATTTGGAGCAAAATGTAAGTACAGCATTCTGTTACATTTTTATTTATTTTCGGTTGCCAATTAATGTAGTTTTAATATTTAAGTGTCTTTGAATTCCTTAACTGGTGCATTTATCGCTCATTTGTTCTCTTTACTTTTCATCTAGTTCTTTTGGGAGCTTTGAAACTTTTGCATAACTCTTAGAGACCTATGAGTGCAAAGCTCGCTAAAGTGCGGGGATTTTTTAGGTTGGCGTGAGTGAGGGGCGTTAAAATAGGAATCAACTCTTTCTTGTACCATAAAACACATCTTTGGAATCGAAATCTATATTAAAATCGCCTACTGAAACCGTTTTGCAATCTTCGCCAGGCAGGGGCGTAGCCAAGGGGGGGGGGTTAGGGGGGTCATAACCCCCCCCCCCATGACAAATTTTTTGCCATGCAAAATGTATATTCTTCACTACTTTATCACACACACGTATACATATATATGAGTTGTAGTAGTCGTAACCCCCCCCATGAAAAATTTCTGCCTACGCCCCTGCGCCAGGCATATTCGAACTATATTGGGTAGACATTTTGAATACTGTTTAGAATGGGCATCAAAATCCATGAATGTACCGTGTTTTACTTCCTTGTTCCATAAAACACTTCTTCGGAATAGAAATCTATATTAAAATCGCCTACCAAAACTGTTTAACAATTTTCGCCAGGCATAGTCAAACTATACTTCACCTTTATAAATACCATTTGGAAAGTGTATCATAATCCACGAGTGTACCGTATTTGTCTTCTATAAAACACTCCTTCGGAATTAAAATCTATATTAAAATCGCCTACTAAAACTATTTTACAGTATTCGCCAGCTAACTCGAACTATATCTATGTATATATAAATATCCTAAGCAAAACCTATATGCATCCCTTTTGCTGAGCACTGCGCGAACGGATGACCGTAAAATTCGACACAGTTAAAATTCGTATGGAGGGGTTGTGCGAATGTTAAAAATTTTGTGTAGTATGCTAATGCACCGTCAAAAATTAAAGAAATGATTTAGCACGCAGTATTTCGCGCCAAGTCGGGCGATGGTTCCATTGTTGTGTCAATTTTGAAATAACAACACTTAGTTTCCGCAGTACAATAGGGTTATACTATTACAACAAAATTTGCAAAAAGTGGAATTATTACCCAGATTGGTGATACGCCAATGACTAAAATGGGCTTTAGCAATGTACTTGGCGACTTTTATTAGACGGCGATAAGTGCGCGAAGTGTTGTAAATTCCATGTTTTAAAACTGTGGAAAAACCTCGGAGGAGAGAATAATATGTACTATTCGTTCCTCGAAGGGTAAAACGAACCGAGCAGGACAGGTCGTAATCCAAGATACGCTACACAGAAACGCGCCAATTCCACAATTTCTTCATAATCTTCTGCCAGGCAGTATGCTAAAGCAAATTTTCTCCAAAAATATTATTGTAGAAATACATCAGCAATTGAGAGGGAATGAAAATAGTATTATTAATGAAGTGTATGGAAATATTTCCGAAAACATACTCTCGGATAACATATTGCAGTCTGCTATAACAGAACCTAAAAATGATGATTGAACTTTTATTATTGTTGGCTTAGTCGAATATCTGATGAATAGAGAACATATCACCGTAGCTACGATAAAATAATTTGCTATGATGGTAATGAAATCAGTGACTATCCTGTAGAGTTTTTAAATTCTTTGACTGTGAGTGGTTTGGTTCTTTTTTTTTTTTCGGTTAGCCGGGACCAAGTGAAAAATTGCCAAATAGTTGTGATCTACGCCAAATTCTTACAAACCGAAAGTGATTTCCAGTAGATAGTGGTTTATCCCTTTCCATATTTTGGAAGTTTAAATTAATTTCGTATTTTTATTCAATTCCACACGTTTTCAAAAATTCCCCATTTTGTAATCAATAATCATACAAATTAATTTTTAGTGTATTGATATTTTTGTATATATTGAAGGTATTTACGTTTTATCCCGGCGGTCCGCCAAGACGAGCAAATTTTTGACCAGATAAATGCCGGACACGTGAAATTATTAATGGTTTTTAATACGATTGGCAACAGTTTGTCAACTCATTTGTCGAAAAAATAGTTTGGTGGGAATGACCGCCGGGATAATACGTTAGTGGCGCACCCAGGATTTTAGTTTGGGAAGGGGGGGGGGATGGGCGACATGCAAATAGTGCTGAACTCGGTTATAGTGACCTCAATTAGTTACAACTCTCTTATAACGTCTACATATTCGGTGCCACTTGACTGTCCCATAGAACACAAGCCCACAAGCAATGTAACTTGTTATGGAGTCATAAATAATTATCTGCTCTTTTCAGTGACGTTGTAACCGAGATGTTTCGTAACAGTGTTTCGTAAACTAACTATAAGCATTTATTTAAAAACTTTTTAAATAAATGTCTTTTTTGGTTAGAAATAACTTGAAGACAATTAAAAAAAGAAAGAAAAAAAAATAATTCATTAGCGACAATTTTCATTTTTTAAAGCTTTTCACTTCTAACTTTCTGCCTTTAGGGGGGGGGGGCTTCAGCCCCCATAGCCCCCTCCGTGGGTGCGCCTATGCGTAAGTAACATATTGCATTCTGTTTCTAAATATTATTTTGTATATACGGATTAAAATTTTCGTCTTTTTTTTTTTTTTTGGGGGGGGGGGAGACAGTGTTTCTGAAGTAGTCTTTAAACGTTTCCCAGAAAAAACAGTTGGTGGGATTTGCACCTGGCAAACAGAAAAATACCACTTAGAATAGTTTGCCACCACATAAGTTAGTAAATTGCATCGTTATACTAATAAGAAGCTTAAATACAAAAGAAGCATTAGACAGTGGAATAGGAATGCACATCAAGTTTATCCATCGTAATGCTATTGATTGCGAAGTTTGATCTGGAACCGCAGGCAATAAAAGAATTTTAATTTCACTTATAAAATATTCTGGTACTATTTTACCATATCCTTTCAAAAAACTCAATTTCCAAATATATCTGCATTTCCGATGACAGTAAATAAATCTAAAGAACAATCATTCGAAAAAAAAAGCAAATTTATTGAGGCAGCAAGGTTTCATATATGGTCACTGGTACGCCTCAGCTAGTAAAATTGAATCATTCGACTTTTTAAGATTTTATAACTCCAAACATAATGGGCCTTTAGCCGAGGACATGTCCAGGCTCAATTTTCAGAGGGGGCCACTAGACTTTTTAGCTTAGCCTAAATTGTTCAAAATGCAAACTGAATGTGTGAAATCCAAGGTCGGTAGAGGGAGATGACCCTATGACTCACTCGCTGGAGCTGCCTTTGCATTTAGCAAAATATAGTAGTTTTTACAAAAACCCAGTCTTCACAGAAAAGTGTGGTGGTTGTAAAGTGAAATTGTACATAAGTGGTTACTACCCTAGTAGCACAACTAGTTCAGAAAACGTTCAAATTACGTAGGAAATACGTTTTTTGACGTTAAAAAACGTGTTTTAAATGTCTTTTGGACTAATTGTGCTACTAGGATAAAGACAGATAGTCTCTTAGCCAATGTTGTCACTTTAGTAGGTTCCAGTATATATGGAATGGTGAGACATATTCTTTGACACAGAAGAACTTTATTCACACTCAAATTTAAAAAATCTAGAGTGACTCCACTCGACTTTCCGAACACTTGCGATTAAGATCATTACCAAGCATTTAAATAAATTTTAATCGATGAATAATTCAAACATATATACCAAATTCAAACATATAAGCTAAATCGAATGCACCATTTAAACGATTGCGCATTTTCAAGAATTTCTCTCCACATGTCATAATGTAAAAGATGTGTATGTAAAGATTTCTTTTAAGAAATGTAATTGTATAAATTTCTTTTAAGAAATGTAAAGATTTCTTTTAAGAAATCTTTGTCGTAGCCCTGTAGAAAAACTATACGTCCTATACACATCAAAATCGATACCGGCTTTCAGATGGTGGTTTATAACATATATACCCAATTTGAGCTCAATCGAATGTACCGTTTAAACGCTAGTGCACTTTCAAGAATTTCCCCCCAAAGCCATAATGTAAAAGAAATCTTTGTCGTAGCCCTGTAGGAAAACTTTGAGTACTATACATACCAAAGTCAATACCGGTCTTGCGAGGGTGGTTTATAACATATATACCCAATTTGAGCTCAATCGAATGCTCCGTTTAGGAGCTATCGTGTTCACACACACACACACACACACACACACACACGCATGCACGCATACATATATCTCGTAAAAATAGCATAAATGAATTCAGAAGACGTCAAAACGTGTCAATACACCAAAATCTCGAAGTCGAATTTTTTCATGATTACAATATTTTCCTTACATGGTACATGTTCGGAAAGTAAAAATGTAAGACAGCATTAAAAAGTTCTATCTTCTCTTTAGATAAGCTTTAAATTTCATTTTAAATAACGAAAACGTGTCAGACTTGTTTATTTTACGCATTACAGCAGTTCCACTGTGCATAAAATAAAACTGTTCACTCTGAACTGAACCGTAAACCGTTATTTTTGGCGTAACTGAATCGATACATTTTATTTTAGTTGAACCGGAACGAATAAACGTTAGGGCCGAAGCCCTGTTCATACTGATTCACTTGTATCGAAAACTGTCGATATCGGTGGCACGAAATTTTTCACGCAACAGCTGATAGAGGTTAACCCTTTGAGGCGCAACCCTTTCCCAATGCTGAAAAAAGGGCAGTCGTTGCCATCGCTCGACTTAACTACCAGCAAGATGACGGACGATCGCCAGCTGTCGTCAAAAAAGGGTCTCTAGATCTGTGGCACGCGATGAACGTTTCGATCGTCCGCCATCTTGCTGGTAGTTAAGTCGAGCGATGGCAACGGCTGCCCTTTTTTAAGCATTGGGAAATCTATCCAGCTGTTCTCGCATTTTTCGATTTTTCAGCAGATGTCAGTGCTGTTAAAAATAATCTTGACAGTGTTTTTTTACGGGAAATGACGTGCTAAAAAGTAAAGGATTCTCGTGGATGAGCTATGTCACCCGCAACTATTTTTATAGAAATCCAATCTATTCTTCGTGACTGGCAACAGTCAGAACGTCAGAGTTTGGTGTTCCCAGAGCGGGAACACTGCGCATTAAAGGGTTAAAAGATTAGAACTTACCGCTTTAGCCTCTTCGGTATCAGCACAAGCCGCGTCCAGCAGCTTTGAGAACGGTTTGAAGTTGTCTTTGTAATATTCGCCGAAGAACTTCACCATGTACGTTCTGTCCTGCGGGGGAGATAAAAAAATAAATGAGATGAACGACCGTATGTATGCTGGGTGCTAAAGTTTCCCTATTCAGCAAAACCTATATTGGTCAGCAGCAAACACTACGGGGGGTCAGATGAAAGAGAGATATGCGTGGACAAATAATTGTTGAAAAAATCAGCACCAGGGAAGCATTGCAATGCTATATTTGCTAGCATGCAAATTCTCCCAAAATATCTGTTTCACCAGGTCTTCGTTGTTTTCTTCGCATGAGAATATTTATTTGCCTGTTTTATTCGCATTAAAGCGCCGTAAAACATCACCTGGTGGTGACATTTTGAACTGCATTTTGTCCATGGAAATATGACTTGGTCTTATTAACCTTTCCACTATCAATTTTTTTTCTTAGAAAATATTAAATAAATACATTAATACGTCAATTACAATACAAATACTATCGATGAAATTCTGAAAAAAATGGAAAATTACTTATAAGGTAGGCGAGGGATGAGTGTGACATATGTCCTATTGGTATTTCTTCGTGGGACACTTGTACCAGTGGTACTGAAATAATGACTGTAAATGCAATGAAAAGCTACTGTACAGCAATCTGTTGATGGAAAATTACACTGAATTGTAACATTGAATTGTCAGTTATATGAAGGAATACCAGTGGGGCACTTGCATTCATATTTATACAAAACATATTTATCCCATAGAGTCATTTGAAACTACCTGTGGGACATATATGTTTCTGTGGTAGCAAAACAGTTAAGGTTTCCTGCAAATTTCGTAAGATTCTGATCGGTAGCTTTCGCTGTTCATCGCTTTGAACAGGGGAACTTCAATAATAAACACCCTGTAAATGGCTCAATCTTCAAGGATTGTTAACGTAACCGCAAAAGAAAGTCTTCAAGTAATTCTTCATTAGAGGGGACTTTGCTTGGGTTACTTTTTTTATTTGCGCAAGTTATTCACTAATTTTACATTAATAATGAGTTTTAGTAGAGTAGAAAAACAATCTGGCGACTGCGTGCACTACTCATAATATAATATAGATGGCAGCCCCAGAACTTATGAACCATCCATGAACCAGAACTTACATGACGTCATATGTCTACCTTCTTCCTAACTCTGTATTTTCTAATAGGAACATTTGCATTAGCGCGGTTTCATAATATATGTTTGTGGGTATAATTAAAACACCCAATACTGAATTAATGCCTTATTAATCTGCTACATCCTACACCCTATTCAACTGTGACAAAATAATTTTTATTGGTATTAGTAAAAACTGCTCTCAAAGCATTTCATCTTCGTCCGAATTGAATAAAACGTAAAATAGTCAATACAACATAGCTGCCAACTCTTCTGATTTTATCGGAGGATTTTCCACCACTAATATCTATTTTGCAATTTAAAAATGTTAAAATAAGTCCAAAATTTTAATTTAAAATAAAACTGAATAAAGAAAGAAACCTGAATAAAAAAACTGAATAGTGGTGGAAAATCTTCCGGAAAATCCAGAAAATAATGACAAAAAATCACGATTTGCAAGAACAGAATTTAAAAGAGATCGAATATTCAATTTTTGATGGTGGTGTGATGTTGTTCAGAAACTTATTTCAGATGTGCCATCTATCGGCAACTTTTTTAACTATAATTCTTTTTGTCATTAAAAAAAAGTTTTACCTTTAATACTATTCTTGCAAACTACAAACCTTTATCTTGAATAAATAAACAAATAAACTTTGCTCGGAATTTTGAGCCATTCGATATTTAAATTAAAATAAGTATTAAGTATTAAGAGGAGATGAAAATATACTTACTCCGATTGATAACCTGCTGTAGCAGTTTGCGGTATTGGTGTAGCCGCCTGAAAGGATATAAAAAATGGTCATAACCAAGAAACTCTCCTAAAGCTAATAAAACTCATGCCTTTGTATGGAACACCAAATCCGAGCCAAAGTAAAAGCAATAGTTAAAGTTGATCATAAATTATAAGAACATTTAAAAATCCGAGATTTAAAGATTGAAATTTATAAAAAAAACTTTCGTAAATAACGCATTAAAAAAACAGCATAGTACGAACGTTTCGGGTAGTATAAAGAATCCATCCTTTTTCAGGTGCAAAAAGTTCCTATTTCACCACAGGCAGAAAAGTGACAGAATTTCACTCACTTACAGTTTGGTTATATTTCCAGCCTGAGTGGAAGTAGGAACTTAATGTAGCTGTAAAAGAGTGGACCCTGTGTACCATTCGAAACATTGGTACTGTATTATACAGGGTGTCGCCAAAACACTGACATAGGCCTTTTTTTCCCTTTAATACTGATTACTGACATACACAATAATATACAAAGTTACGAAAAGAAGATACAGAATTTTCGATTGGTATAGATTAAAATTTCAGGAGGATATTCTAAATAAATACAAAATTTGAATTTTATACGCCCCCCCCCCGTCCAATAAAAAATCCCAGCATGTAAAATGTGCCCCATATTTTGATGAGGTAATGTGCAAAGTTCCAGGCTTTCAACATAAAAAGGTGTTAAAAAAATGATAATGTATGTATGCTATCTTAAATAGTATTTCAATATCTCTCGAAGGAAAAAAATCGTGTTAAATGATTACATTTCAAGGGTCGTAATCAAATAAAAAAAAAACAATGATTGCGTAAATACATAATACTTCTGCTATGATTTGTACTGCATAGCCTCTCACCCACTTTGTTTAAACATATCTAAGCTTTATGGTGAAAGGATAAAACTTTGTACGTCACCTCATTAATGTATGGGTCACATTTTTCTAACGGAACTTTTTTTTTTTTTTTTGTACGGGACAGTATAAAAATTTAAATTTTATATTTATTTGTATTTAATCTCTTGAAAAGTTTAGTTGATAGCATAAAATTCTATACCTTTATTTACGTGACTTAGTAATTTGTTGTATATGTCTAATTAATATTAAAGAGTAAAAGAATAGGCCAGTTTTATTTCTAGGGCACGCAAAATCTACTCAAAATTTTTAAAAAATTTAACGCCTATAGTTTAAGTTGAGTGACCACGTATTACATCACCAAATTTCATTTCATTCGCTGCACTCATTTTTACGTGTAGCGCGAACAAAATAAGCGTCACGGACAGAATAACAGAACGACAACCACTTTTTTTTTTTTTTTTTTTTTTTTTTCTTGCTTGGGGGGGTCAACCTCCTCTTGGCTCGACTACTGTGGGACCGTGTACGCTAATAGGAGCTGGTGCACGTAAAATCCGTCGTGGCTCCAATGGCCTCCAAATTATTAAACGTTATCTCTGGGGGTGCCTGTTTCAGGAGTTTCGCCCCTCTTCTGGAATTGGTTCAAAATTAGGAGACTCCCGAGCTAAAGTCGGACTTCCTCAAACTGGGGCTCAATAAAAATGGAAGACGCCCCTCAGCCCATCGCCTCCCAACCTGAGGGGGGGGGGGGTTCTGGCACCTCATGTGGTTTCCAGAGGGCATTAGCAACAACAACGACAACAATAATGTGACCGCTTGCCAATCTGGAAATTGTCCTTCGAGAAGCTCTGTCACTATTGAGAGCAAATGAACATCCCGGCTCTTTGCCCGCATACCAGAGATTGCTAGGAGGGGTTCTTCCACTCCTTCGAAAGTTTAACGTTAACTATATATTGATGTTCTAAAAAGTAATAGTTGTAAGAAAGAAAGTCAAGTTGTAGGAAAGAAAGTTGTCGAGAAAGAGTTTGTGCAATAAATCATTAAATTTTGATAAGTGAAAAATATCTGATTTTTTTATTATTATTTGAAGCGGAAAAAAAAAGAAAACAGTAATTCGCGATGATTTAATTTTCGCGATTAAGATGGACTCGCGAAAATAAGTGCTTTTACAGCATGTAAGAAAAGTATTCATTGACTACCGTGCGAAGAACGGGTGCATTGTTAGAGGTAAATAGATCTGTCTCGTCTCGCATAACAACTGTAAATCGTGTCTCTTCTCGTCTCGCATCACTAAAAGCAGTTCCCAGACAGCACATAAACTTAAATCAAGCTTGACATTGACTTGAATTTGACGTTTTAATACAAGCGTGACATTTCAATCCATTAGCTTGATTATTGCGCTGATGGCGCCATCTGTTGCTGTAGGAGAGAAGGAGAATGGACATTGAAAAGTCTAAAGGGAAGGAATGAATGGGATAAGCCCCTCTGAAGTGTAACACGAGGGGAGTTTTAGTTTTATTTACATCTAATTAGCATTAGTAATTCCATTAACTAATTAATTAGCCGTAAAAATAAATTTTAATATAATTAACACAATTTAGTTAGTTAATATACTTCACTTTATGGGTGGTAGAATGAGGCGGTTTCCGGCCGCTACAAAATAATTTATCATCAGTCATAAATGTACTTGACCATAGAATTAAAAAAAAAAAGATTCTATATTTCCAAATATGGAAATTCTTCAAAGTAAAATACAATTATACTACGAAATTGATTTGAAAATCAGCCGTTTGTCTCGATTTTGAAAGTTTTAAAACGTGTGCTGCTGTTAAGTTTATATTATGTTTATTTCCCTATTAGTAGAGTCTCTAAATCACACATAACATTATTTTAATCTTGATGCATCCCAAGGAAAAATAAAAGAAACAAATAACACATCGGCTACTTATCAATCTGGCCAGAAAACGGCGTGATATAACACTCTAACAGTCACTTCAAACTTTAGTCATATCGGCCCGACTGAGAGTGGCGCAACGGTTAGGACGCTCGCCTCCCAACCCAAAGGTCCCGGGTTCTATTCTAGCCGCGGAATCTTGATGGAAACAGATTAAATTAAATTGAAATTCCGGCGTAGAGGGGGAAAATGCGTGGCAAAATAAAATATGTGGGGCGAGTTCGCCGACCGGCCCCCCGTGTAATTAGGAAATTTTTTTAAGCTTGAAATTAAGCTTGCTATGTCAAGCTTGATTCAAGCTTGAAATGTCAAGCTTAATGCAAGCTGGGCAAGTGTAAACTAGAACACTTGATTCAAGCTTGCATTAAGCTTACACGCTTGAAATTTTCAAGCTTAATTCAAGTTTACTGACTTGATAAATCAAGCTTGCTGCAAGTTTGATGTGCTGTCTGGGTTGCTTACGGCTAATCCGTCTTTTAGGTATTGAAACGTTCCGAAAGACATTTTCCTTACTTGGATCCACGCAGACCGAGTGAATCATGCATTCCATCCAGGCATCGTCGTCTTCGGACAAAGCGACATCGAGGGCAGCAATCGCCAGCAAAAGTCCAACTGCGAACGAATAGGTCGTCATCGTGTTCGGATGTTGGCGCTGTCAAGTAATCTGTGGGAGTTAAAGTAAGGGAAGTTGAAGTAATCTGTGGTCAATCCGGAACGCAACCACAACGATGCTTTTCTTTCTCGGGCTTGTCAAATTCCAGGACGATATCATACCGTGACGTCATTTTTCAACCAACACGTGACCCTCAACCAATCATCTGCAACGGTAGAATCAAGCCTTCACTCTGATTGGTTCAAATTTATATTTTTCAACCACACGTGACTGAAATAGTCTCGCACCGATATCGTCCATTCGCAGAGCGCCTTTCCTTTTAGGAAATGTTTGCACAACTTCGCGTGACGGTTAGGTGTAAATAAATATGTGCTCTTTCACACCGTAGGATCGCATTAAGAGGAAAAACTGCGTCTGGAGGGGGGGGGGGGAGGAGGAGTGTTTTATTGGCGAATCCCGTGATAGATCTCGTCAAGGTTTTAGTTTTTTAAGTAGGTATCAGGGACGGATTATCCATTAAGTTGAGTAGGCTGTAGCAGCTATGGGTCCCTAAATTAGAAAAGTGTAACTTTTTGAAAATGAACGGGGGGAATTTTTTATTAACCCTTTATAGGGCTGTGGTAAGAATGCTTACCATCCCCGGTCTATTAAATACAGAAATCATTTATCAATAGTGAATTTTCTGGTTTTTGTTCAGTTATATTGGATGCATATTTTTTCCATACATCTAGATTCTAAATTATATTTGGCTATTGAACTTTTGTTTCATTCGTAATTTTAAAGAAAGCTCGAATAATGACTCGAAAATTGAGCATAAGAATCATCACTTTTAATTATATATTTGTACGTTTAATTCCGTGTACAAGCAGCAGGTAATTTTCCGACTTAGATTTTGTGAATAATTAATGCATTCTCCTGCAAAATTTCTATGTTGTTTCTCCAACTTTCACGTGGGATATTGCAGTAGAGGGAAAATATATGAATTAATCCTAAGAAATGGGCCAGAAAAATCCCAACTACTTTCGACTCTCTGCACATAAACTCGCCGGGTTAACGGAGTTTTTATTTCCGACCTTATTTTGAACAGTTTTTTCAATTAACACTGCCCACTTATCTCTAACAGATTAAGAATTAAATCCCGTCGCCACCTTTTTGGGACATCCTGTATATTATGCTCGGTTAGCTCGTCACCTCCGAAATAGAAGGCCTACACACCGATACAGAAATTGGCACGATGGCGCATTCCGTAGTCCAAGCTCCGTTGCTTTATTCACATGTTTACATCTATTTTTGACGTGCTCGTGAATATACTCTCTGTCTCTAGAGTTGTCTTGTCAGTTATAAGCTCTTCGTTCAGAAGCTAATTTCTACAGGGAGAAGGTAAGTGGGAGTGATGACTCATATATCATTTTAAAGATCTTTCCATTACCAACAATTTGATACCAATTTATTGTAAAATCATAAAAAATAACTAAGTTATGAATGTTAAAAATTATGTTCAAATACGCAAATCGCAAATTTTTTTTAATCGTTATTTCCATTATTGTTAATTGTATTATGGCAATAGTCGCCAAGTTACGCGAATTTCAATGACATAATTAAATCATTTAATAGAATTATGTGTTAAAACTTGACATGATTGGTTGCCATGATGCATGAATATTGTCTGTACTGAAATAATATGTAATCTTGCTTTTAATATTGCTCATGTGTTATTGAGTTATTTATAATAATGAGCCAAATGTAAATTTTTTTACGTGGTATTTCCAATGGGGATTTCTTTTATATCTAAAATGGAAGAGGCTAACAACACATAAAAATATTTTTAAATGTTACTCACAAAGCACTAAAAAGAGCTATTTATGGTGTATATAAATTTATTCGATTATATTACATGGTTCAAGAGGTATAGAGCACTTAGATATAAGGAATTTTGTCGCCAAATGCCAATAAATCTCTAGCACTTCCGCTGTTCTAATGATTTCTAGGCTCATAAGAATAGCAACCTATCTATAATTTCATGTGTCCGGCATTTATCTTGGCGAAAAGTCCTTTGTCTTGGCGGACCGCCGCCGGGATTATACGTAAATACCTAATTTTACATACATTTTTATTAGATTGGTAAAAATCTTGAAATGAGTGTTATAGTTATGCCGAAAAGAGTATTTTTTTCTACCCAAATACAGTAGAAATTTGCATTTTGACTGCTTAAACTGCTACTCAATTAAAAAAAGTGTTTTATATGAAAACATCTTTCCCTCTTGCAAAAAAGCTGAAATTTTGTTAATCAAGCATTGATTTTTATTGATTAAGTATATTCTATAAAAAATAATACTTTTAATAGTTTAAACCACAAACTTAATATGCTTTAGAGGACTTTTCCAATATATAATAATTCAATTTAATCTAAATGTGATTTCACTGCTACATAAGAATACTATTAAATAAATCCCCATGAAAAGACGTTGAATTTGATGTAATAAATTTATGAAATGGATATTTTTTTCAAATTAAAGTGGTAAGTTCGTATGAAGAATTTTTCCATTCTGATAAAGGCAGTTTCATGTGAATGGATATTTTATTTACTGTTCAAAAAGAAAAGTTTGGGCACTGTTTCGGTCAAAACTCATTCAAATGAACGCAGAGCACTGAACTACGGAGTCGGCCATTTTGAATCGGTGTGGAGGCCTTCTATATCGGAGATGACGGTTAGCTCCAGCCCATTCATCGGTGAATACCTGTCGATCTCTCGACCGAGAGTTTCCTGTAAGCCGGCGGTGGAGTTAGACTGTGAATACGGGTGTAAGATTCGTGCTCACCGTAAACCCGGGAGAAAAGGTTATTACTGAACCTGTGGTAACTCAACCTATAGAGAGAAACGGGGCCGATGACGATTATCTTCGTTGAAATCGAAACGCTCACTGGTCAATTGACGCTATTGTAAAATATCCATAAAGCATTGCGAGTTCGCATCACAAGAAAGTTGTTTATCCCATTTATGTCTAGCGTCCCTTTTTTGGGACGGCATTTTCGCTATTAGTCGAAAACGTTATTTATTTTTCCTAGCCTTTATTCATGAGTATTGAGCCTCAACTCCGCACAATATTTTAACATGACCAAGTAGGATGTTGATATTTCGATTTTTATGCAAAATGATTTTAAAATAAATCATTCCTTGTTCAAGAAGTTGACATCAGAAATTTATCTATTATTTCTGTTATCAGTAAAAATCGAAGAAAGTCGCAAAAATATCCAGGCACAAATGGGTTATTTGACCCCCGCCCCCCAATCGCTCTGCTTTTACAACGCAGATATCTCTTTTGTTGTAAGAAAGGGGAGTACATGTCTTGGAGAAACATGCAGAAAGATACAGTTGAAAACAAACAAAAATGGATCACAGGGAGCACGGACTTGGATATAGGATGATCATCGACGTATTGTAAAAGAAGTAAACGCAATTTGTCTGTAGGATGGCGCTGTTAGTCGTAATCATTTAGTTTAAGTTATGCACATTAGGGATGGACGCGAGACCATGCGAGACGAGAAATACCTCAGGTCTCCTCTCATCGAGCACTTTCACATCGAAGTATCGTGTCGTGGTCTCGTCTCGCACCTGGAGGTATCGTCTCGCAAACGTGGGTATCGTCTCACGGTCTACATTTTCACTCATAAAAAGATTATGAAAATACTGTATGGCTAAATTGTGCTTTAGCCCACTGCATGGCGACTTTTTTTTTTGTGTGTGTGTGTGTGGGGGGGGGGGTTGCAATAAACGCTCCAAGTATTGTAAAATCGATTAACCCATTTGTGCCTGGATATTTTTGCTACATTCTTCGATTTTTACTGATAACAGAAATAATAGATAAAATTCTGATGTCAATTCTTGAACAAGGGATGATTTCTTTTAAAATCATTCTGCATAAAAATAGAAATATCAACACCCTACTTGGTCATGTTAAAATATATTGTAGAGTTGAGCCTCAATACTCATGAATAAAGACCAGGAAAAATAAATTACGTTTTCGACTAATAGCGAAAATGCCGTCCCAAAAAAGGGACACTAGGCATAAATGGGTTAAAGCTGTAAAAATATCCGAAACATCTTGATTTTTCGAGTGTGCGTCATTGTTATTTTGAAATATAGCTACTGCGTGACGTAAGTAAAAGTACCAGTAACGAATAGGCTTGCTTCGTTTGACGTCATTGAACTGTTAATTTGGATTTGCGCATGTGCTATTGTTATTATTCTAATGTTCACATCTGGTTGTTGCCATTCATTCGCAGCGTAGAAATATCGTCGATTTTGGTACCGCATGCGTTAGTGAATTATATAAGTATATTATTCTTACATAAATTATAATGCATTAAGTTTGTTTGGTTTTCCGGTGTACGATTCTACACTGTTAGAACAATGGTCTTGTAATTTTGCACAGGTATGTAAAATAAATGATACAGAGAAGCCCTGCTCTAGGCTACTAAATTAGAGAGAAGTGATGTATTGAAAACTCCATTATTTCGTTCGGTTCTTGTCGTAAACGAAGGAAGACTGGAGTCGGTCTGATCGAATCGCCCGGGCCGTTTCAGCGGTCCAGTTCGGCCCTGCGTGAGAACCAACGTCTGCATGTAAAATTATACGTGTTTTTTGTAATGTTATTGCAAAAAGGACACAGAAAATTCAGCATTAGGGCACCAATTGTTAAACACGGGTGTCTTTGAATCTTCCGGCTGCAGGGGTAACTTCCTCAATACATGTATTTTACCGACACTCGACACAATACCCGGGGATAAAAGTTTCAATAATTCACATAGATACTTCGAAGAGAAATTACAGACTAATTTGCAAAATGCATTTTTACTTTCCGAACATGTACCATGTAAGGGAAGTATTGTAATCATGAAAGAATTCGACTTCGAGATTTTGGTGTATTGACACGTTTTGAGGTCTTCTGAATTCCTTTATGCTATTTTTACGAGATGTATGTATGTGTGTGGACACGATAGCTCATAAACGGGGCATTCGATTGGGCTATAATTGGGTATAAACCACCATCGTAAGACCGGTATTGATTTTGATGGGTATAGGACTTATAGTTTTTCTACAGGGCTACGACAAAGATTTCTTTTACATTATGGCCTATGGGAGGAAATTCTTGAAAGTGCGCTAGCGTTTAAATAGTACATTCGATTGAGTTCAAATTGGGTATATATGATATAAACCATCTTTGCAAGACCGGTATTGATTTTGGTGTGTATAGGACTTACAATTTTTCTACAGGGCTACGACAAAGATTTCTCTTACATTATGGCCTATGGGGGAAAATTCTTGAAAGTTGCGCTAGCGTTTAAACGGTATATTCAATTGAGCTCAAATTGAGCATATATGTTATAAACCACCATCCTAAGACTGGTATTGATTTTGGTGTGTGTAGGACTTATAGTTTTCCTACAGGGCTACGACAAAGATTTCTTTTATATTATGGCATAATGGGGTATGGGGAGAAATTCTTGAAAGTGCGCTAGTGTTTAAACGACGCATTCGATCGAGCTTCAATTTGGTATATTATGTTTGAATTATTCATTGATTAAAATTCATTTAAATGCTTGGTAATGATCCTAATCGTAAGTGTTCGGAAAGTCGAGCAGAGTCACTCCAGATTTTTTAATATAAGGATAATAATTTAAAATGTCCGTTTGGAAGTTAATTCTAAAATTAAATTCCCGACTTGTAAGCAATGTCTCATATACCTGAGGTACCGACTATAACCACATTTGCCTGTTATAGCGCGAGACTAGTCACGCGAGTTCAATTTTTCCGAGGTATCGTCTCGCGAAAAGTCTCGTCTCGTACATCCTTAATGCGCATGATTGCGTTGGTATTAGAATGCATCATGATTCGTCACTATGCGTCACCAGAGAGCATTTTTCTTTGAGAGGCTAGATTTTCTTCGTGGCTAGATCCAGTCAGGTTATTGGTGAATGAGCGTTCGACCGAAGGTACGCAGTTAACTTGACGGTGAATACGGCCGTTAATCTGAACGGGGATTTAAGGGAAGCCCCCACTGCCTTGATGCTTTTTTGAATCTGCCAATGGAAACATTATGGACGGTTAATCAGGGTTCGTATGGATCCTGGATGGGCTAAAATTCCGAACTTATGAAATACTAGCTGAAGCACCCGTTCTTCGCACTGAATGGATATTGTTAAACCAACAAATACGAATGGGAAATAAGTAAATAAATATTAAACATATTTTGGTTATAGATTTAATCGCCTATAAAAACTGTTTGCAATATTAGTCAGATATATTCTAACTATGCTTTATTTTAAAAAAAAATTTTGGAATGTGCGTCATATTCCTCGAGTGCAGGCCCTGATGTTCCATAAGGCCCAGTAGGTCCGGGCTTAGGGCCCCCAACATTTGGGGACCCCCGAAAAACAAAATTCTAATTCAAGTTTTCTTAATTTTACTTTTTTCTAATGGCTGATTTTTATATATCCTTTCAATTTTTTTCAATCAATATTTTAAACAAGTTGCGAATGTGCTCGATGTCTGGATGGCATTTATAACCAGGGGTCGAAAAAAGTTGTAAATTCTTAGTTACTTTATGTACAGCTTGAATTTGTTTATTAAATTTATCATGAGAGATAATAGATGACTCAATTTTGGGAGAAAAAATAAAGCGTAGACTTTCGACAGCAGGGCAGTCAAACAGTAATATACCTATGGAAATTTCATGCAACCTATATCAGTGTTACGGGACCCCCCCCATCCCAAGTTGTGCCTCTAGTCAAGAATTTTCTAAATCGGACCCTGCGCGAGTGTGCCGTATTTGTTTTCTTTTCCCATAAAATACTTCTTCAAAATTGAAATCTATGTTTAAATCGCCTACTAAAACTGTTTTAAAATCCTCGCCAGGCATATTCTATTAATACTTGACCTTTATTTACACGAATATAAACAATAATATTCCAATTAAATAAAAAAAAAGTGTGTGCGTGTAATCTTTACGCGCGATTGAAGTAAAACTTCTTTGACGTTTACGATAAATATCACTGAAATTATTAAACTTTAACTTAATATCATATTATAATTTAATTATATTTATTATTCATGTACTTTACAAAGATTATATAAATGTTATATTCATATTATTCATTGGAAATAGGAACTTGAATGTCATCATAATATTTAATGTATGAAGTTATAGGTTTGGGTTAACTATACTGTGAAACATAAATTTTACTCTCTAAATTTGCTAACTTTCCTGAAAATACAGCATCTATCGTTGTACCGAAACGCGTTGTTGATTGAAGTCGAGAAGTATTCATAGTTAGATCCAAGTTTTCTTTTTTTTAAATCAACCAACGGCCGAGATTCTTGGTAGCGAAAATTAACATTAAAATCTCCAGTAAGAATCACCGGTAATTCATGATAATTAGTTAGAATCCAGGAAGTGTCCATGTTGTAGTATTATTCTTTAACTGTAAAAAAAAAAAAAAAAAAAAAAAAAAAAAAATGTATTCTTTGTAACCATTCCTTTGAATTATTACTACCAAATCAGGGTTCATACTCATTTATTGAAATTAAATTCCCTGAGTTTTCCAGGTTTTCCAGACACATTCCTACAAATTTCCAGGTTTATCGCAAGCATAAATAAAAGGTAATGATCAGTATTCCAAATAACTAATTAACATTTATGTACGTAATACTTTGAACTAGTTACATATTCATAAACAGATATTACTAAAAACATTGAATAAAATGTTCCTAGTACAGCATGGTGAAACTTAACTAGAAATGGGAAGAAAATAAGCAATAAAATATTACTAGTAATACAAAAAAGTACCTTTTCCCTGAGTTTTCACTGAGATAATTAGTTATAAAAAAATTCCTTGAGTTTTCCAGGTTTTGCCTGAGGCGTACGAACCCTGCAAATACTTCATTTAATCGGCCTACATCACGATCGCATGTTCTATCAGAGTAGATTGTTTTCAGTAGACAGCTTTCCGCTCACTTTGTAATCATGTCGAGCCTTCTCCTCCCAAAAAAGAACGTTAGTGTACTTTCAGACGTCTGTTTTAGGATTAAAGGACCAGATTTGCTAAAAGTGCGTCCATCAAAGTATTACTTGACTCCTTCAGATGGGTGGGTCCTATACTCTTTTGAAAAAAGACTCGTCCACTGTTCATTATAGCTTATGCTTATTAATTTGTTTCGTAATTTTCTTTTTAATTACACTAAGCAGTATTTATCATTCATTGCCCAACTATAACAAGAGAAAACAAATAGATTCAAGGTGATATTCTTGGCAATTCTTAATTAAGTAGATAAAGGATTAAGGACAAATTTTCCAAAGTTCGGAAGTTTAGTAAATTAAGGACTGTTATTAATTTTTTCTTTCCGAACATGTACCATGTAAGGAAAGTATTGTAATCATGAAAAAATTCGACTTCGAGATTTTGGTGTATTGACACGTTTTGCGGTCTTCTGAATTCCTTTATGCTATTTTTACGAGATGTATGTATGTGTGTGAACACGATAGCTCATAAACGGGGCATTCGATTGGGCTATAATTGGGTATAAACCAGGCGCGTAGCCAGGAAAATTTTTCGGGGGGGGATATGAACTTATGTATATAAATAGACAGATTTTCATCACTAATCCAAACATTTCGGGGGGGGGATATATCCCGATATCCCCCCCCCCTGGCTACGCCCCTGGTATAAACCACCATCGTAAGACCGGTATTGATTTTGATGGGTATAGGACTTGTAGTTTTTCTACAGGGCTACGACAAAGATTTCTTTTACATTATGGCCTACGGGAGGAAATTCTTGAAAGTGCGCTACCGTTTTAACGGAACATTCGATTGAGCTCAAATTGGGTATATATGTTATAAACCACCATTGTAAGACCGGTATTGATTTTGATGTGTACAGGACTTATAGTTTTTCCACAGGGCTACGACAAAGATTTCTTTTACATTATGGCATATAAGGAGAAAATCTTGAAAGTGCTCTAGCATTTAAACGGAGCATTCGATTGAGCTTCAATTTGGTATATATGTTTGAATTATTCATCGATTAAAATTTATTTAAATGCTTGGTAATGATCTTAATCGTAAGTGTTCGGAAAGTCGAGTGGAGTCACTCCAGATTTTTTTATTTTTACCCTCGCTCACAGTCATGGAATCATAACAAAGAATAACTGTTTAAACACACATTGTGTCATTTTTTCCACATCAGATATGTCGTGAAAAAAAAGAACTTGTTTGCCATTTTGCGGAATGCATTTATATTTTATCACCTCAAAGAGAGCGTGAGGGGGAAGTTTGATTTAGTATTATACACATTTATGACGGCTCGAACGGACATGACGAAAACCGTATTGTTAAATTTGGAGGAAAATAACATGTGCCATCTCGTGCCACATATGTGATGCGGTGGTTTAAATTCAACTCTATGAGAACCTCCGCCATTGTTCTGCTACGAATAGAATGTTTTCGCTAGTCTTTTGATATTGATTTTGGGAATTTATTTGCCGGCTTTGTGAACTGTTCCAGCTTTGTGCTAATCTCACGGTATTTGACGTCTGGGGCTTTATTGGAAAATGGTTGTCCAATGAAAGCATAGCAGTAATTGCGATGCCTTTTCAAAAATTCCTATCTTTATAATATAGCTTAACATTTAAATGTTCTAATAATTGAAGCGTACATTTTTGCTTTTCGACCATGTACCATGTAAGGAAAGTAATGTAATCATGAAAGAATTAGAGTTTGAGATGTTGATGTATTTACATGTTTTGAGGTCTCCTCAATTCATGTATGCTATTTTTACGGTGATGTGTGTGTGTGTGTGAATACGATAACTTATAAACAGTACAATCGATAGAACTCAAATTTCGTACTCATATTAGAGCCACCCTCGCACGGCCGGTAATGATACTGGTATGCATAGGACGTATAATTTTTTTACAGAGCTACAAAAACGAATTCTTTTCCATTATGGCCTATGGATGGAAATTTTTGAAAATGCACTAGCGTCTAAGCGGGTGATTTGATTGAGCGCAAAGTGGGTATACATATGTTAGGTCACGGTCAAGTGACCTACATAGATTTTGGTATGTGTAGAGCTGAAACTTTGTTAGCATGCTTACAAAAAAGAATACATTTGCACCCATAGGGCGTAATGCATATCATTAAATGTGTGCTAATGTCTAAATAGTGCATTCGATTAAGTTGAAAGTCGTTATATATATTATAGGTCACTCACACCACCTCTGTAGACTTTGGTATGTGTACTGCTAATAATTTTTGTACAGGACTACAAAAAAGAATTTTTATATATTACGGCTTATAGACGCAAATTCTTAAAAAAGTTTGCTAGCGTATATATAGTGCATTCGATTGAGTTCACCGTCCAGTCACCGTTAGTTAATCCAGAGTGCTGCACGACTGCACTTTTTCCAGCATTGGGCAGTCCATACAGTTATTCTAAATAGAGGCTTTCGGATCACAGCTATGCACACATTACATTGTTCTCGACAAATATTAAAGCATGTTATATTATTAAATCGATATCAACTTTATAATTTTAGTAATCAGGACCCATTTTTTTAGCCGAGATAAATATCTGGCAAACCAATTTTTACGTTTGAGATTTTTTTTTTTTTTTTCAACCATTTCTACACACCTAATACATTTTTCGTAGAATTAGATGAGTGTCACAAGGTAACGTTTTAAGATAAAATAAATCTCCTCTAAGTATACTGCATATACAAAACTTCTATAAAATCATATTAGTCTCTTCAATCCATATTCAATCCTTCTCTTCAATTCATAGCAAGTTCAGAATGCGGCGTTACACAAAGTAGAATAGTTATGGATTTTAATCATTCCTCCCTATCCAACAGTGAAGGATGCCCCCCCCCAATTATATTTAAGTAATAATAATCAAATATAAATAATTTTAACTACTGATTTAGTTAATTTTACCAGAAATGCAAAGTCTATACCACATATGGGCAACCAGCCATGGCTTCAGATCCGGCCTGCAGAACATTTCAAAGCCCTGCATTAAAATCCATATAAACCATCCAAAATCTCATATAAATCTCAATTATATGGCCCGCGACTTCGCTAACATCCTTAAGTTTGGCCTGCAACTTTTCAAAGGTTGCCCATACCTGGTCTAAACAATGGCTCAACATACCGTCTCACGGATATCAATTTGCTAGTGATCTTCGGAGATTCCTTTGGAAGTAATTTTTTTTTTATAAAAATTTTCCTAATGGACACATAGTCACAATACGATACATAGCCAAAAGTGCCCAACCTTGGAGACTTTTGACTTACTATTTTCATACCTTTACTGGCAACCCTTTAGGCAAATATAGTTTTTTTCTAATTTTCTGAATTAAAATATCCCCAGAACGCGACTAAATTAATGAGATCACACAAAGTATACCCTCCCGAATAAAAAAAAAAGCATTATTGAAATCGTTCCCATGGTAAAAAGTTATTCTGAACATACACACAGAAAAAAAAAGACCGATAACCTCCCCTTTTTGAAGTTAAATTAAAACAGCACTTTTTTTATGCTATACACATGATATAGCTCATAGCAATAAGATAAAACATCAAGAACACTCAATAAAAACTGTCGTTAAAAAAGAAAAATTAATTAAAACCTTTGTAAAATAACAGCCTCGCAGTGGCCTAGTCGCTAAGCTCTGTTTTCACAACAACAGGGAAAGTAAAGTAGCAACCGCTTGGCTAGAGCTTCTAAGAGTGTGAAAACCTCTCTCGGCTAGGTTGCTGTGAAGCAGTGCATAGTAATGGGAGCTGGTGCAAGTAAAATCGATTGATCTTCCAATGTCCTACAAGTTCAAATGGAGATGCCAATCCAGGTGCTAAGTCTCATTTGGAATTGGTTTTAAATTAGGAGAACAAGAGCCAGATCGGACTTCATCCCACAGGGGCTCATTAAGATTTAATCTCCTTTGCCCTCCTACATGGAAGATCTGGACCCTCCCCGCAGTTGCCAGAGGGCATTAACATAAAATAACACACATAAAAAAGATACTTATCAGTACAGTTGTCTTCCTGGGAAATAAAAGGTTAATCTTTTATACCATTGAAAATGATCGTAACTTATCAAGTTGTTTATATTTTTGATAAGTACGTACTTATGTGTGCTGTTTTACAAAGTTTTCAATTAATTTTATATAACAATGTAACAATCAATGCAGCACCAACAAATACAGGCCCCAATCACCCACTAGACACAACAGGCTTTGGCTTTTAGGTTCCAACAATTTTAAGAGCCTTGCAGCTGAAATTTGAAGGGAAAAGAAAATTATAATAGAGCATTTAAAGATATCTTAATGTTTAGCCAACTTTTATAAACTCAAAGTAATACTGACACTTAGTGACCCTGGACTCTTGGCACTGTCAGTCGCTTGTTAGTTAAGTTCAAATTTATATGTTCTTGAAAAAGTTAAAATGATTATACAGCTAAGTTCTATGTGCGCACTTTGGAATATCTGTTTATATGTATTTGACTTTTAATAATGCATTCTGCAAAATTTTATAAAATAATCCCATTTAGCAGCACACAAACCTTTGGATTTCTTAAGACAAAAGATTTGCTATACACAAAATTTGTGTGGAGGGGCCCTAAAATATAATACAGGCATGAAAACAGCTGAAGAGCAAAAAAGAGGAAATACACGTGGACATATTTTCCAGCAAAAAATTGAAAAATTTACGTGCACGTATTTTCAGGCATATATAACAAGGTTGATAATCAGGGGCGTAGCCAGGGGGGGGATATCGGAATATATCCCCCCCGAAATGTTTGGATTAGTGATGAAATTCCATCTATTTATACACATATAAGTTCATATCTCCCCCCGAAAAATTTTCCTGGCTACGCGCCTGTTGATAATGCAAAAACATGGAACTGGGGAATAATGTGTGAGCTTAAATTCAACCACTGTTAAACTAAATGGTGTACTAAACAATTTCTACCATTTAAATTTCAACCACAAACAAATTGACTGTGATCCTGAAGAAAATAATTATGCACTGTAAATGTTTAATAATCAGTTTTAGATATACAATATTTATTAAAAGAAAACAGGCTATAATTATTTAAAATAATTATCTTAAACAATATCGTAAAATCCTAGATCAAAACAAATCAGAAGTCTCACATCCAAATTTCAGATTATTCTTTTGATATGAAAATAAAATAAAAAATTGATTCTCAAAAATTTTAAGACCGATCTTTTTTTAACAGAAATGGAATGAAAAATTATACATATGGCATTGGCATTTTCTAAAATAAGCATTCAAATGATAGAATAAAAGTGAAGTTTTCTTGTTTTATTGGAAAAAGAATAATTCTTTAATAAATGTCTAAATATTTTCTCAGGTAAAATTTTAGAATCTTAGCAGTCTTGCAGCACATCAGCACACAGAAGTGGAACTTATGACAGGGACATATGTTCTGCTCCTTCCTATATTAGCTGCAAAATACCAACTCACAAGATTATGCTTTTTAAAATTAACTGTAAAAATAATTACCAAAGAAAAACCTGCACATGAGAATAAAACGAAATAGCGATTTTCCTGATTTTAAAATTGAAGTGAAAATGCTTCAGAAATCAATAAACATATTATGGGGAAAATAATACTTTTCTGTTGAGTTACTAAAATGCCTTAAATTTTAATTTAACAATAGAGTATTAAAAACTCTGTTTTACATCTTGTTTTTAAAATTATTCATTTACCAAAAGGCTGCAAATAGATTGAAGTTCAGTTGGCAAATATGGAACCCGGAGATCGGGGATAGTTATTTACCATAATTTCGCTAGTATAGTCCGCGGACTATGCATGTCAAAAAGGGATTTTTTTCCAGGACACGGACTATCTGGCTGAAATAAATTTCTTTTGCAAAAAAATTTAGTATATTGATCTTGCTTTTTGATCTGTAGTTAGCGCGCAAGCTCCAGTGAAGCCGATGCTAACAAATTTATTTCTGTAGAAAATAAAGCACATAGATGCACTTGAAGTGACGGCACGTCGGCATGCAGGCGCAGGGAGCATTTTAATTTCACCCCCCCCCCCATTATGTCATTTAAAGCATCGACGTAGTTACAGGTGCGGACAAGCTTCCTGAAACCATTTTAGAAATATTTCCGTCCGATATGCAGAAGAACCAAATTTTGAATGTGCTTTAAAAAAAAAAAAAAAATTTATGTAATACGGGGGGAAAACGGGCCTTCACAAACCGAGGTACCGACGCCGCGTCCACATCGAGAAGGTTGTTATTGTTTTGTCTTCACTCAGCCAGCTGGCTAATAAAGCAAGAGAGCGAATTCTGCTGAGACGTTAAAACATGACTTGCGTCGCCTAGTTGCCTCAATTTCTTTCTTTTTTTTTTCCAATTGCGAACGCGAATTTTTAATAAAGAGCATTTTTAAATTTCATATTTTGTTATCTTTTAACCCAGAGAGAGTATCAATTGAATGTTGTTTAAAATTATGTGGATTGACCCATGAAAATTAGTAATGATCTTTTCTCTTTTTTTTTTTTTTTTTTTTTTTTTTTTTTTGCTTGGTTATGTACATTTTCATAAATGATTAATAAAAGTAATCTTTTTATTTATTTAAGGAGGCGATACGTCTTGCCTAAGGTCGGATTAATGCAATTTTATGGTCGGTTAGTTGAAATTTGTCTAGTTTATGGAAGTAAAATAGAATTTCTTTTTCCTGTAGCGAAGGAGTAATCGCTCCCCCCCCCCCAATCTCTTTAATCCGTCCGTGGTCTTACCATTAGTTAACTTTTCACGAAGTTACGGTACATATTTTTAGTAAAATCCGCGTAACTGTTTAAAAAAAAAAAAACTCTGAAAATTTTGGTTTTCTTTTTCTTACGGATTTCTTAACATTAACTCACATTTTAAAAAAGCATTATTCTTTTATTCAGCATAAAATTAAGACGTGTACGTTTTAATAGCTATAAATATCGAAGTATTTATTTATTGGAATTATTATTAATAATTTATTTATTTAAGAAAAGTATATTTAAACTACCATAAATTATTTTACTTCCTTTGCATGTTGAAGACCTAAAGGAATACGACAAGATTTTTATTTTAAATACCATTACTAAAATGCTGCACTTTTATACAAGTTTTATTTGTCGTGTAGACCGTCAGTTTGCTTTATTTAAACAAAAATTCCAGTTTAGCATTCATAAAATGTCTGGAAGTTCTCGTTCGGCCGACGATTTTTCCAAAACCAAGCAAATTTTTGGATCCGAAAATGACCACAAACATTTCGTTTTCAATCCACGTTTTCTAATATATTCGATAAATCTGCCATTTCCTCAATAATCCACAATAGAAGTATCAGTTAAGCTGGTACGTGTCCGTGAAAAAAATTTATAGATTCATCAAGTGCGCAAAACAGCAATAAAAGAACGTCGCGAGTAACAATAGCTCACCGACAACGGTTTTCCAGTGGCGAAAGGTCTCGATAGATAATTATTGTTGTGTAGTAGTTCGCCAAGTACATAATTATGTATCAGATGCCTTTCGGAACATCAAAGATCTAAAATAAGAATTTGCCCCTCTGAACTAAGTTTTGAATTTACCAACTCAGGAAATCAGTAACATTGCACTCTAGCTGGCTTTAGTCTAGGCGCAGTGCGAGATGCAGTGAAAACCACGGTGAAAACGTACATCCCAGGCGCGCATTAACGTCCTCTTGTTACTCTGCTATGTCCGCTATGTTTTGCTTTAGGTTCGGTAATCACTGTTTTTTTTTTTTTTTTTAAAGCGGAAAGGTTTTAAAACATTTTCGGAAAGCGGAGGTCTTCTAAAAAAAACAAAAAAAGCGGAAATCCGCCGAAAAGCGGAAGATTTTCATGCCTGATAATAGCTTAAGGGCCCTGATAGTGCTTAATATGGTTCTGGACAGATGGATTACAAATATTTTTCCATGATGAAAATAAATATCCCAAATTGCACAAACTGAATATTTATGCATATATGGGTTTTAACAAAGTTATTTATTTTTAATTTTATTGAGACCAGCTTTCTTTGAGTGTCTTTAATGCTTTTCTAATGTTAAAAAGTGTTAAAAGAAGTAATACAAAAAGAAAAAAAAGTTACTAAGGTATATTTAATATTTATTTTGCATATGATATGGCAAAAGAAATGCTGTGTGAATATTGCAAAATAACATTGTACACGTTAATTTGATTGCTCTAAATTCATAACAATAAAACATAACAATTCTCAGAAGTATAGTACACAAGTCAAGTTACAACACAAAATAACAGATATGGTCCTCGACAGTTTCAACATAAATGTCTATAAAAATAAATAATACAACAAAATATTTTTAAATGCTGCGCCAAACGCAGGAAGAGAAAAAGAAAATGTGAGAGGAAAAAAAGAATATGGAGTTTAATCATTGCTTGTTAATCATCAAAATCAGAAAAAGGCCCAACTTAAAAATTAGGATTTATGGAGCAATTAATCATGCTTGACTTAGTGAAATCATCTTAAATTGCAATACGTATTAAGTGACAGGCTGTACTGCCTGAAAAAAAGCAAAACTAGAGTAGCAAAATGGTCTTTAAGGAATTCTTCGGTTTTAAAAACTCATTGTTGATGAGTTCTTGTAGAAACTAAAATAATCTATGAACATATTTGTGTATGAAGGTTAGCTTCTTTACAGAATCACCATATTGGATAAGTTCAGTGGCATAGTGTAAAAGCCTCTTGCTCTCACATGATGATAAAAATTGTGATAAGAAACCTAAAGCAGGATTAAAAAGGTCATAGGTCACACCACTGCACAATATGTAGACTCTGTCTGCAGCCATGTGAAAAATTCCCATAACATGTCTTCAATAGTTCAATATATAACCAGTTCTGTAAATTCAAAATAATTTTACTTCTGACTCATAACATTAAATTATTTTATCACTCAAAAATAAGAGGGTTTTTTTTTTTTTAAATTCCACTTGAAATATTCCAAATATTGTTTCTTGAGAAAACCACAAGACAAAATTGATAAATTACAAGCAATGATTAAACTCATTTTAATCTCGTTACAAGAGTGCTCAACATCTTTACATTTCTACTGAAAACAATAACAGATTTACACAGTGCATCTGTACAAAGTCTAACAAAAAATAAACAAATTATCATAGTTTAATTTCGGTAAACCCAATGAAAATTTCAATTTTATTCAGACACCATGAAATAGTGTTAGAATTCATAAGAAATATAGCTATGAACTCTGCTCAACCTTAGTTATGGCAGAAGATAGAATTGTGAAGTGCATTTACCAGCAAACAATTGCAATTCAAAGCAAAATTTCCCCGTACCTATGACTATCAGCATGATGTTGCTTTGAATTGCATTCGGTTACTGCAAAAACTCTTATAACCATGGTAATTACATAAAAACAACTGGAGAAGATAGTTTAACATACTATAAATGGTTAAAATACATATCTGAAACATAGTAAAATTAATTGTGATGATACTTTTATAAAAGGACTTCTTGTTTCAATTTTGTAAACCTTATTTTTTTTAAAGGAAACATACTGAACTTTAATGTGCTGATAAATAAATTAACAGCAATGATCCAGGAGACAAACTTAATAAATGAATAAGAATAGGTCAAATAATATTAAAAAAAAAAAAAAAAGTTCTTAATAATAATCAACTTTCAATAAAATGAACTATAAAAAAATAATCATACGGAGTCACAACTGTAATATATTTAATTAAAGTTTTTTTTTTAAAAGGAAAGGGAAAAAAACACACACATATATATGTAAGAGTGGTATTACAATCATTTTGTATGCATACCTTAGTAGTTAGTGATGCTACCAGCCTCTAACTAGCCAGATGCTACTGTGATGCTACCAGCCTCTTGTAGCATCACATAATATTGAAATGATTCTATCTTACATGACTGAATTTGGACAATTAGGTTCATTTACAAAAGGCACTTTCAGATTTGCATATCTTGGAACCAAGTGGAAGATTCAGATCATAAACATCATAATACAAATGAATTTCACATTATTGTATTTCTGGAATTTATTGATTAATTAGGAAATATTAAAGAATAAATTTTAATGCTTAAAATTAAAGTATATATTATGGTAACGGCTAATTTTCCCCATAGATTAAGTTTGTCTTCTGGATGTAATTCGATGGAACATTAAAAATAAAACATTTAAATTTTTACAGGTTAAAACAACCTTAATTACATTAAAAACAATATAATAACTTACTAACTAACCTTGTCAATAGAAATCTACAAAAGTTGACCAAATTTTGCAATATTTGAAGACAGTTACTGTTTGGAAACTGTCCATCTAATGGCAAATCGCAAATACATCTATTAATTGATGCAAAAACATTAAAATTAAAGCACAAGAACAAAACTAAATTTAGTGATTGGTTTCATTCTATAATAACTTGAATAAGAGATGCTTTCAGGCTTCACAATTCTTAAAATGAAATGTATCTGAAGAGTTTTGTGGCTTTAATGTATCAAAGTTCCACTGAATTACCTATATAATATGTTAGCAAATTTTGGCTGTTATAAAATGACAGGGTATTCTATGCAAACTAACTAAACTTTTTAAAGTTAATAAATGATAAATCAACAGCAACGCTAAAAGTTCATGTCACCACATGCATAGTTCATTTTAGTTAAAAAAAGAAAACCCGTAAAATTTGATTAAATATAAATAATCAAAGTACTTACGATATAACCTAAATATACGACTAGATGCCTTCAGCAACATGAGGATTAAAAAAGGTTACAGCTATACTAGTAAAAAATTAAATAATTCAAAATTTAACTGCAGTTATATATTGCTTATTTACCAACGACATATTGTGGTAGAAAAAAGTATACACACATGGTATTTAGAAAATATTTCAAGAAGAATGCAACATCTAAAAAAATAAAATAATCACATTTTTATAAATCAGGTAACAAAATGTAGTAATACAATACATTACTATTCAAAGTGTTATTATACTCTTTAATCTAAATAAATAAAATTAATTTACAAAACAAATAGACTATAATAATAAGTTTTACAAGAGAAAATGTAAACAAAGCTATTTTATATGTGTGTGAATATATATAATTTTTTAATCCTAAAAGCAATGAAAATCCCACTGGTATGATGGTTAGTGCATTCTGTTGCTTTGATACAGGTCTTAGGTTCATTTTTGGGGTTCAGTAAGGTTGACTTCCCCTTTCAGATCTTTAGTGGGTCAATAAAATGAGGACAGAGGGGGAACTAAAGAGTTTGAGTCCCACAGCAAGCTAACTATATGCTTGAGCATCTCATGGACCACAGTCAAATAGACATGGCCGAACATTGCAGGCTTTGGCCCTTAAATGGTCTGTTGTGCCTCTGAGTATTGGCTTTGAAAACAGTGAACAGAAAAATACCTTTTAAAGGTAAACTTTTAAATTTTTGAGATAATTTTGGCACAAAGGGCAAACAGAGAGGGATTATTTTCAGCATGAGTACAGAAAAAAAAAAAAAAATTAAAATTTTGAATTGTCTAACAAAATATACATACAAATATTTTCAATGTAATGACAATATAATTTATCATGATCAACCAAATAAAACATTTTTTACTTATGCAAAAACTTCTAATATGCCTAACCTGCTTAAATAAATTTTAAAAATCTAGTTTTTTTCTTTTGAATCTACGAAATGTTACAAGTTACATATTTTTTAAATCCGAACTATCATTATTTTACAATTCCTTAAAAAATCTATTAATGTTATTACTTGCATGTTTAATATTGTTCAAAAGATATTTTTCATAAAAATTCTTAATTTTAAACATTCACTCCACTTAAAAAGTTATTTTACTACCTATTTCCTAAATACATAGTAGACTGCGCATTTAGACAATTTTTAACATCTTTAATATTAAAATCTTTATGGGCATTTTCCATTCATTCTAAATTATTTAAATTATTGCAATTATTCATATAATCATAGAGTTTGGGTTTTCATTCCATATTTTTACATTTACTAAAACAACACAGTAAAACTGAGTTATTTAACACAATATTCTTTTTTCAATGTTATCTTAAATAAAACACATTAAGCTCAAGTTATGTACTGTACAAATACATAAAGAAGTAGATTTACATTTTATTACTCTTAGAACAGCTTGATGAAACAGTACAAAGATGTGCTGAGATATATTTGTTGACCTGATTTCAACATACAAAAGATATTTACCACGTCACACTTCAAAATTTAAATTAGAACAAATAGAAATCAGGGACCCTTCAAATTCAGACCTTCTAAAGTGTTTTATAGCATAAATATAGTTTTACATCTGAAGGTTGGCTTTTTCAATAAATTTTCAACTTATCATGTAACCTTTGAACAGCTTTTAAAATGAATCAAATTAATGCAGACTAAAGGGGGAGAGGGGCACAGTGAAATTTACTATCTTTTCAGAAGCCGCACTAAGGACTTTTACAAATGACCTAATTGTGAGAGTTATAAAACACGAAGAAAAAATTCATAAAATCAACTATTTTTTAATTATTAAACTAAATGATGTCTATGATCTTTTTAAAAGACCATTTCTGTACTTGGGATTTTTTCTTTCTGGAAATTGCCTGAGATATACAAGTTGAAGGTAATGAGAGTGCAGCACACAATTTGTGACAATCATGTTTCATTTTTTCAAATGTTTGACGCATTGACTTAGTAGGCATTCTTTGATGATTTTTTTAAAGATCTGATGAAAAATTAAAGATGACATGAGTGCTAAAAGTAAATCTCTACTTTTAAATAGAGTAAATAAAATCAAATGAACATTTAGGATTTTTCACTGAGCAATAAGATTCATAACAACATTACTGTTAACATTCTCTTATTTATTTCTCTAAACTGTATATATTTTGTTCGTCACTAATTTTGACCTTATTAAAAAAATATGTCTCATTTGATTTGCTTTTTGTTAAACTTTAAAGTGTCCCATTTTTTAAGGGCACTTTAAAGTTTATTAAACATATACAATGAAGATTAATAAACATTTTTAGTTTTATTAACGTAACATTTAATAAAGGCATTTTACAACAGTTGATCAATAGGCTTCATCTGAATTTGATACAGCAAAAACTAGACCATTTAAAAATTAATCTCTTTTTCAAATTAATCTCTTAAAGCAAATAGGAGCATCCTCCAGATATCCAATAATAATTTCTTAATCTCAGAACTGTCACATTATATGGAGATTACACATGGGCATCTGTTGAATTTCTGATAAAAAATATGTTAATAAAGACCTAAGGGTGATTCACCCCCCCCCCCCCCCATGAATAAAAAGCCATGTTTACATTTATATGTGAGTTTGTCATTAGATTAATGATGTTACTACAAGAAAAAAAGTTATGTATGTCCTACTGACATGCTATAAATCTCTTTTCTATCCAATAGTGTTCAAATGATTTTTGGGAGGATCTGCACAGAGGACTCTTGGGATATTTTAGGGACTTTCTGTGCATTTAGTATAATTCTTATTCATATTAAAATGACAACAGTACAGTTCATTAAAAAAAAATTCACAAGAAAATTTTTATAAGTGAAACACACATATATATCTATATATATATATATATATATCTATATTATCATTCAATGTTAGACAAGTCATACACACCACACACATGGAACATTTAACAATTCAGATTTAATATTTTTCTTTTTCTGTCATAAAGATTTTTATAAACATATAAATGGATTTAAAATTTTTTAAACACTCAACATGAAATAAAACTCCTTTATACATCAAATTTCAGATAAATGCAGTGCTAGGCACAAAAAGTTTGGTGCAAGGTGATTTTCAGTGCTATTTTTAGAATTCCACACATATTTTCCTCACTCAAACAGAAATAAGGCAGGAACTATGACTATAATTTTAAAAAGAATAAACAAATAAAATAATTTTATATGATTTTGAATATCTTAAATGCATTCCTACCAAATACAACAAAAAAGATTAAGCAGAAGGGGAATTCAAAAAGTTCCATTAATAGTCCCATAGTTAAACAATCATATTAGTTAGGATACTGCGGCCATGCAGGTGCACAGTATCTATATGACTTAGCAACTAGTGCCCCCAACCTCTAAATCACAATGGTTAAGAAGTGTGTGTTATTTAAATTAATTAGTTTTTAATCAATTTAATGAAATCTGTGTGTGAAGGCATGCCATTGTGAAATGGGTAATGTACAAACATTACATTTTTGCTTCAAATTAGGCATGGCCATAGAGCTTAAGGATAGAGAGTGCTTTGGAAACCCTTAACTTAAAGGAACTTGCCCCATTAGCAAACTTGTGGTGGGATCTCGCACACAGAGTTATTGGGTATTTAACTCACTTTAGTTTTCTATGGATCATTTGCAGACAGCACACTTATTTCCATTTTTCTAGTTATATTTTTAAGACAAAATGGTGCATAGGTGCTCTGCCTGTGGATGCAAATCACCATTTCTGGAATAACCTTTCACAGGTGAGTGGTTTCCCCCCCCCCCCATGTTTTTAAAACATACTTTTTTATACATGAAGAGTTTTTTAATGTATCTACATCCACTAAACCTTTTCATCTTGTAATTTACACATATCATTCGCTAAATGTAGCAATAAAGCACAAGTCTTGCTTCTCCATTTCCGTGCCACAAGTCACATGGTTCGTCCTTTCCTCACTTTTCTAATGGGTTTCAAATAGAAATGCGGTCTCTAGTATATTTCTACTCTCTGTGCATGACTGAGATACACAACATGTTAGTGAACATGTACAATGCAGAAGGAATGTTAGTAAAAAATGCAAGAGATAAAGATGTTGAGTATCCACTTATAGTTTGATTGGCCACCATCACAATATCCAATGAGTACATGAATGCTTATGAATATAATAGCAGCAAAATTGAATATAAGCTTAGACAATGCAAGAAGCAATATTGTTTACTAACATAAGATTTGTGCATGGTTTGTACTGTATAAGTTATCAGAAGAGCAAACCACATGATGTAAACCTCTGGAGATAGTCGACATGAGTGGCAGGAATCCAGTCCTTTCAATATCAAGTGATGAGTTATGGTGTTGCCAGTATAATCTGCAATAGCCCATAAAATAGCCCATATAATCTGCAATAGCCCATGAAATAATTCTTATCATTGTCCCCTCCCTCTTTCAAAAATGATGTCTGATCAAATCCAGGATTTAAATGCTATTTGATTACTTTTCCAGCCCTCCCGCTTACGAAAATGTCGTCAGATCAAATCCAGGATATAAACGCAACAGATTGCTTTTTCGGCAGAAAGAGCTTGATTCTCTCTCATCATGAATTTGTACCTATATATTCAACTTTCAATGCAAAATCCTACAATGAACATCTTTGAAGCAGCTCCTGTAACAGATCTAATGAGCTCAGCAGCAGCTGTACAGGAGTGGACAGTGGAATCTCTTCCATGACAATTCTGCAATAATTATGCGACTGTCTGCATATTAAAATGACATCTGGGGCTTGCTCCATTTGATATCCTCCACATTCTCCAAATCTGTTTCCCGGAAACATCTTATTGTTTCCCCACCTCACAGTCCTGAAAGGCCTATGTTTTAACAACACTGCACTAATCCAACTAAGTGGAACAATGGTGTATCAAGCAGTACTGAAAAAAGCATTTGCTGGATGTTTCCAGCAGCTGTACAACCAAGGGCAAAAGTTTTGAAGACTAGTATAAAGATTTTTTTTTGTTTGATTGTATTTCTTGTTTCTTTTATTTTTATGAGACCATTTACAAAAATTTTTGAATGCGCCTTGCATTGCAATGAAGATATTGCAAAATGTGGGTTTAAAAAGTAGGAAGCGTAACATTTTTACAGTATTTTCAAGGCAACTTATTGATATTTAAGTTATTTTTAATTCAAAGCATCACCATAAAGATGTATTTGGTGAAATAGAATATATTGAAATCACTGGCTAAATCAGGCCAGTTATGCTAAGAATATATTAAGGTGCTATAGTTTTTAAGAGATTTCAAAGAAACATTTGTAATCAACATTTGTAAGAACCATATTTTATAGCTTCAATTTAAAATAACTCATGCCAGAAAACCCTATGTAATACAAAAAAAAAATTCTGTAAACTGTAAAATTTATTAAAGGAATATAGAGGTTTTTTGTATATTTCAATCTGTTAGATTAAAAAACCAACCAAAAGAAAGAAAAAAAAAAAAAACCACTCAACAGGAGATATGTTATTTTAAGTTGGCATATATTCAAGAGAAACTAATTTTATAGATTAATTTGAATATACATATATTTTCACTTCACCTACATGAAAATTTACTTTTTATATCTTTCATATATCCACACATACAAGATATAAAAGACAAATTGAAATTGAAATTTTAAGTAAAGAAAGTTCATCTAAATAGTTTTTATTTAAGGTAAAATATGTTTCTTAATTTAAAAAGATTGTACTTAAATTTTATTCCTAAATTCAATGAACATGTAGAATTATGGAAGAGGGTTTAAGTAATATAAGATTCAGCAAAATTTTGGATTATATGTAGCATAATTTCTCTTTAGAGACAGATAAAAATCACAACTATGAATTTTAAAGATTATTCTTACATTTTATGAGACTAAATTCAACTCCCAATGCAAAAGAAAAAAAAATTAATGAATCTTCTGTATTATAAACAGCATCCAGGTAGAGGAATGCAATTAGAAAAATTTTAAAATCTATAGTCCATTAATTTATCCCCCCTCCCTCCTCCCCAAAAAAATACACTCATTAAAAAAAAGTCACATTTACTAATTTAAAATATCCCATTTCACAAACAATAACAATGGGAAAAACTAACATAACAACATAATAAAAATCTATACAGAAAAACTTCATTAATATAAATCTAATTACCAAAGAGACATATACTTCTCAGTACATTTAAAACACTTCCAAAAACCTAACCAGCTGAACAGTATAACGGTAAAGCTTCAACTTCCTTTGGCATATTCTGCAAAAGCTGGCTAACTATACATAAGCTATAAAGTACATTTATACAAAATACTAATACATCTGTACATAAGAGCAAAAAGAAAAAAATGTAATATTGGCCACAGAATTGCTAATAATATAGCTGTATATATAGTCTTGTCATCTCTCTAACAATGTAAAACTAAAGTTCTCTTCTCCATTGCAGGCAAGATTTGTCAATGCATTTCGTTTAGATTCTATTTTTTAAAGCTTATCGTCATCATCTGACAGTGGAATGTTTACATGATCTACAGCTAGAACAATAAACTCTTGATTATAAAAAAATTTTTAGAACAGCTGAGTCTCAATGAAAATTACAAATTATTTTGCAAGTAATCAAACAATTATTATCATTCTGAATAATACATATATGACTAAAATATGCTACTGGTTTTTGATGGAAACAAATTTTAATCTTTGGAATTGAGAATTAAGAGAGACCACTGATATTAACATGGTTTTCTAATAGTTAAAAAAGAGTTTATTCAGCAAGGTCTGGTCATAATTTACTGTCATTATATATAGTAAGAGTAGGAAATATTATACTTAGCATGTTTCCACACCATATTAGGGAAAAGTTACTATTGTCGGACAAATGCAAACTCCTAAACGATAAATAGAACTTCTAATACATAGATATATTAAATTTGCAACTGTGATGATAAATAAATGTTTAACAAAAAATTTATTTTTTGCAATGTAAAATATTGTAATTTATTTAGTCTTTCTCTTTAATAGTATAATTGCTATTAAATAATCTGTATTTAATAAATGCATATTTTAGGGTCTCTAGGTATTTCTTAGCTTCTAAATCAGAAACAGAATTTTCAGTACACAGATACATTAAATTTGACAGCATAATACTAAATTAATGCTAAACAGCTCTAAAAATACTTTTTTTTTCAATGTAAAATATTTTTAATTGTTCAGTCTTTTACAAAGAAATTGCTATGCCACCCAGGAGGTGTAGTGGCTCAAGAACCATTCTATCACACGGGTATGGGTTTGAATCCCGACTTGGCCATGGATGTTAACTTGTCTGTCCCTTCATAGTGGGTAATGCTGGCGCCCACTGGGTGCCCCCATAATAAAATGGCCACAATACCATGAGGCAGTTGTAGTGGACAACTTAATAAGCAAGAGCCCACCCTTTAAAAAAAAAACTGCAGCTATCATATGCATTAACTTCTGATTACTTATTTTAGCATTTGTAAGTATTTTTAACTTCGATTTTCCAAACTAACTATTATTTTCAGACTCATTTTGATGGCATGATTTTTAGTTACAACAGGCCCATTGAGAGGCAGGGACGGGAGGAGCAATTGTCCCCGGGGCTGGGTTTTAGGGGAGGGGAGGACCAAAATAGAAATTTCATCATGTATAAGGTTTTATATATGTGTCCTACAGTAAATTTAAAGTGTGTTAATTCTATACTGAAACAAGAAGACTGAATAATTTTTTTGTATCTGTGTGTGTGGAGGAGCTGGGGACGGAGTCATCAGACCCGGCCTGGGGCTCAAAAATCCTGTCGTTGGGCCTGGTTACAAGTTAATTAATACATAGTTCTGACTGACTTTGCGCTTAAATAAATTTCAGTTTATATTTTTAAATAAGAATCTCAGAGAAGACTTAAAAATGTAATTATCAACTTTATGGATGTCATTGAACGTTACTGTCTGCTTGTGATGATTATCACTCTCTGTTTGGCTTTCAGAAATAAATCAAAAATTTCAATAATTACATTCAAAACAGAACACTGGCAAAGTACAATTTTAGCATTAGCAAATTATAGTGCTTAAACATTTTACGCCCTTCTAAATACAAAATAATTTAAAACTGCATTTTCAGAAGAACTTTAGTTGAATATATATATTGAAACTGCGGCAAAAAAGATTTATGCTCCTAAACATAAAACTTTTTCTGGCAGAGTATATAGGCATATTTTAAAATTAGATAATTATCCTATCTACCTTTGAGAACTTCATTAATCCATGTGTGCCCATTGTGCATTCCACTTTTGGAACACTCAAATTTTAGCATTTTTGCTATCAGTGGCAAAAATTTTAAAGATTGGAGAAAATTATGCAAACAGTCTCGACACAAATGGGTTAAAAATAGTCTCATACACATGACTTCAAAATTTCTCCCCAAAACTTAAAAATACTAGTCTAATAACAATTTTAGTCGCTTGGAACTCAGCTGTCCGAATTCAGAAATTTTTCCACCAATTCATCCCCCCCCCCTCAAGGATTATGGCTCAAGCTGTGGTGCTAACCACAAGATGTAATAACAAATAAAAACCATTTCTATGTACAAACACTATGACCACTACCATTTTCTACAACTAGGAGGAGTCAAAAATGCAGATCATAAATGATCCCAATGAAAATACTTTACAGCTGCTGTTAAAAGACAGCACAGAGGTTGGTTTCTGGAGTTTTCCTATCATTCTCCAGATAGTTCTTTAACATTAGTGAAAATTAATTTTTTTTTTTTTTAAATCAAGATTTTTAATGTTTGTGAACAAATGCAAGAATTATTGCAGAAAATCGATTTTGAAACAGTCATCAAAAATGAATGCCAAGAATATCTAGTGCAACAAGGAAAAAAATGTTTCCATGAAGGAGGACATTTATAACTAGTACTTTTGATTATTAACAAAAGAGCAGAGCCATAGCTAAGGGCTGGCCAGGTGCGCAGCTGCCAGGGGTACAAGCCTCAAAATTCAAATCTTTCCAGGGGCGTGCATGATCCTAGCTACAACACTGCAAAAGCACTTGAGCAATTGCTAGGTTCCAGCAGAGCCTTCAAAGAACTAATCAAGAGAGGTGCAATTGACCCCCCCCCTCCCCAACACTTCTTGGATATGCCACTGAAAGATGAGGTATACTATAGGATGTAAAGTAATGACTCACAACTTCTATCTTTAAAAGAATGTTTTGCACAGATATTTATATGTTGGCCCTTTTTGGAAGCCATGTTTCTTTGTTCACTTTAAGCCAAATTACTTTTTTTTAAATATTAAATTTAATATGTATGAAAATTAAATTTGCCTTCTCTTATTTTAGTAAGAGTTATAACTTTACATTTTAAAATGAAGTCACGTTTGAGTTAAAAAGCTTTGCAATCCTGGCTTTTAATGATGATTGCATGCAAAATGAAATAAGCAAATAGGAAAATTCTGACAAGGGTAAATTTTCAATAATATGTGTCACAGCAAATTAAAACAGCTGACACATATATAGATTACATACAGGTTGCATCGATGAACACATTCAGTTGATAAATGCCAGCTGATAATATTCTTAACACTTATTCAGTCGCATTAGGAGTGAAAGCACTTGTAAAATTCAACAAGTATTATTGATTGAGAAACGTGTTATAAAACAAAACAGAATATTATCCATATTTTACTATAATCAATCTTATGCTTTTATTTACAGCCTAACCAACTATAGGGAACATTTAAGCTCTCTCAACAAACAAACATGGCTTAAAATTATACTGTGCAAATTTAAAAAAACATTTCATCTAACATTGAGCAAATTTCAGTAAATATAAGGGTTTTTTTTATAGCTGCAATTTTCAAAATCTTATAAATGTTTCTTTTCCCCCCTTTAAAGGAAACATTCTAGCGAAATATCTATTTAAAGGAATTAAATATAGAAGTCCAAGCGGTACAGTGGCTAGTTCACTATTCTACCACACTTTGGGTCAGAGTTTGATTCCCGGCATGGGCTTGAATGTTTGCAATGTTCTTGTTAGGGGTAATGATGACCGGTGATGGCAGACGGGGTATTTATCTCATTTGCCTCTCCCTAATTGCCGCCCTGATGATTGGCCATCCATTGTGTGCCCCATCACAAATGGCAATCATGTTTGACAACCCATCGGCGAAGGCTTGATGAGACAGTGAAAAGCAAAGAACAAAATATAACAAATTAGAAATCAACATATTTTGCAGCCAAAATTACTAATTTTCTCTAAGGACTAAAAAGTGTTTACTAACAAGAATTCTAGATAGTTTTATAAATACTGAAAATGTTAATCTACCTATGCTTAGAATCAAATTATGTTTACAACACATGAATATACACATAACTTCTGCTTAAGCTCATTTTGTAAAAATTAAAAATGAATAAATGTTTAATTTCTATAAGTGTAATATTTAAATATTTTATTTTAAAATTTACTTTGCTTTTCCTAGATTTTAATTTCTACAGTCTTTCTTTTGCAGATGTCATACTCCTCCCCTTCTCCATTTTTATGCACAATGGTTTCTTCAATCCAAATGGTAACTGTTTGTTTTATCTTTTATTTACCTTAGCTGTGTACCTTCCTGTCTTTGTACAGGTTGGTGATTTTACTACTCAAGAAGACTGGACTTTTTGTATCTTTTGAATTATATGTGCCGATTGTATTTACTCCTTATTTCTATATTTAAACAAAATTTATTGATAACACCGGTGTTTTCAAATGTTTATGTAATTTTGCATAATTTTGTTTGGAATTAATAAAACACTTATAAGCCACAAAATGATTTTGAGAAACTTTCTGATGCATATAAACGACAAAAATCACCTTATAGCTAAAATAAATAAAAACTTTGTGTAAAAAACACACATAAAATGATGAGTTTTACACACAAAGTTTTTATTTATTTCATGTTTTAACACCAGTATTTTGAGTGTTTTTTCTGCACCTTATAGCTAGTTTGGAAGCTCTGACATAATATGCACAGCAAATTTAACAAAGAAATTTTGGCTTATGTTCATAAAGTGGACACACAGTTATTTAAAATATTATCGAAACTTTCCTGATATTTCAGTTATTTCCCTGCATTTTTTATGTCACTGCAGATCAAAATGCACAACATCCAGGCTAGTATTTGCAAATTGACTGTTATTTGTGCTTGTTTGAATTTATCTTTCATTTAAACAGGAAAATAACTATAAACTGGAATAACCCAGGAATTCATTAGACTTCAAATGTATTTGGATTTGGAAACAACAACTCAACTCTTTTTGTTTGTAAATATATATAATAATAAAATGAAAAGTATCATTTTTAAAAGTAAAATAAAATTATATTTAGAATAAAATCAAGTGAAAGAAAAATATGATAGTTGAAACACAATGATAGATTTTAAAATCTGAAAAATCTTTTTGATGCCATAAAAAGAAAAAAAAAAATTAGTAAGTATCCTACCAATAAAATAAACTACTACATAAATTTCAATATGAACAAAAGATCTTTTACATTGAAGTTAAAAATGTAGTTGGCTCAATTCCCAGTTTTTAACTAAATTCCATGACATTTGACCAATATTTCCAGAAACTGCAAATTCTCAGTTTCCTTGATAATCCCCTTGTCAGTGGTCATTCTGTTTTATTCTGATAAATAATAGCCATTTCGAAAATTTCTTGTTTCAATTATGGTAAGTATTTAAAAGAATGTGACCTTCATGAAAAATCAGAACAATTAACTCTTTAAAGAAATCTGTAGTAGAAATAGAGTTAAAGCAGGTAATATTCTACTACTCTGCTTCTATTTTACAAGATAATATATACCAAAATATTTGATTTTCAGATAGCACATAACTCAGAGCTTACTGCACGATTCTAGTTACACAACCAGCATGCATACCATATAACCATATTTTAAAAATATCTACTCAACATAATTTGTAACAAAATTTAAAAACAAATTTTAACTTTGTGTTTTTGTTCATATTGATTATTACATACAAGGAAGCACACACACGCACACACATAAAACAAAGACAAAGCATTCTTTTTTATAATTATATACAAACACATATGTGAGTATGTGTGGGTGTGTAATTATAATAGTTTGACAATGCACATGTGATCGACACATCAATAAATATAATTCTCATCTAATATGTAACAAGAGTGGAGCATTTTTTAAAAACTAGAAATTTCAAACCAACAACACTTTCAAGAAGTAAAAATCTTTTCTCATTTTCATTACTTAAAAAAAGCTACAACTTTCGATATAGCCTACATTTCTCGTAATGCCTTTTTCTTGGAGAATATTTTTTAACGTCCTCCTTTTTTTTCCAAATTATATTTTTACCAGTTCAGAATGAAGCAAGAAGTAAATAGGCACTCTTATAAACTACTGGATTCAGGAGTTTGAAGGTCATAGCAGCCAGTGGAGGACAATTTGTACAAGGATGAGCACTGCCATGAGCGTGTAATCATTGCGAGTGGTCAGCTGCGATTGTATACGCCTCTGCGTGCCCATGACAGACTCTAAGTTATGTTGCATAGAGCGGAGAGATTGGTTGCTTTCTTCATGGAGTTTCTGAAGGGCTTGAAGAGATTGCTGCACGGTGGACAGAGTAATGCTGCATTTGGCAGAATGAAACTTCTTCCGAGGACCTAGATTAAAAAAAAAAAAAAATGTATTAAACTCTGGCATAAGGGCAATAAAAATTACAACTTTACAGTCATTCTTTCATGTCAAACGACAGTTGATAATTTCAACTCTAATATATTTAGGTTGTTCTAAATCAAGATTTCTTAAAACTTTTTTGTGGGGACCCCATTATATTTACAAAAATTTTGTGGGACCCCATAAACAATGCAAAAATCCGACACACATGTAAGTGATAGAGCCAGTTTCTTCATTTGTACTGTAATATAATATTGCAGTTTTAGGTCTTTAAGACATAGAAAAGTGAAATTTAAAAAAAGTAACAAACTTAAAAATATAATATAAAAATAAATTAAATATTACTTGGGTAAATTCAAACATTAACTATAATCTGTTCATTAAGTGTAGTCACTTGGAAGGTCACTACTGAGAAAACACATTTAACCCTTTCCCAATGCTGAAAAAAGGGCAGCTGTTGCCATCGCTCGACTTAACTACCAGCAAGATGGCAGACGATTGAAACGTTCACCGCGTGCCACAGATCTAGAGACTCTTTTTTGATGACAGCTGGCTGTGCCGGCACAGCCAGCTGTCGCATATTATCAAATCTTGGCAAAACAACCAGCACTGCAGGATGAGGCACTTCAATATTCTTTACAATTTGACAGACACTTTGACTTTATGATGATTAATGAGAAAAATGTTTTTAAAAATGAAAACATCGTAAAATTACTATAAGTTTATATCAAGTTTTTGGCAACCCTTGCTGCAGTCCCCCTGATCATAATAGGGGGTCGTTACATACAGTTTAAGAAACTTTTCTCTAAATTATAATTTTATATTATATAAGCACTATCAAGAGAGGCTACTTTTTCATGTTTTCACTAACATTTCTGTTACTACAAAACATAATATACAGCTTTTCAATGTCCAAATTGAGTTTTAACTATTTAACATGGAATAAAGATGCAAATATTAAAAGGTTAAAATACACACTAAAATCCGACGGTAGCAGCTTTCGGTGGTGGCCACCACCTTCTTCAGCCTCTGCTGCCTTCAGTCTGCTCTGATCTCTTCCTCAAAGCTTCGCTCCATCCCGGATCGATTTGCGCATGCGTCATAATATGACACATGCACTGATCGATCCGGGATGAAGCGAAGCTTTGCATCTGCCGAAGGGAGTGGCTAGGGCAAAGGACTTTATTGCAAGGACCAAAGTAGTCCTGGTTGATGGTATTGGTTTAAAAATTGTATGGCTCCTTCATACACAAAAACTTCTTGTTTTAAGTACCAATGCAGAATCTTGCATACAAAAATGTCATTCTGTCACACAAAAAATTACAAAAAAAGGAAAAAAAAAATTAAGAAAGAAACTAGTATAACCTATATCAGCCTGAATTTTTTTTTAGAAAAATAGTTTGAGTTTAAAGCATGTTTTAAAGAATAATATCACATACTTCAATAAATTTGTAGACACATTTATATGTATTATTTGTCTGCCAGTGGTCAAAATTCGACCATAAAGCATTAATTTTTTTAATTTAAGTGTGAATAAAGTTCTTCTGTAAAATAATATGTCTCACCATTCCATATACACTGGAACCTACTAAAGTGACCACCTTGACTAAGAGACTATCCGTTTTTAGTGACCACTTTTGTACAATTTCACTTTACAACCACTACACTTTTCTGTGAAGACTGTTTTTGTAAAAACTATTATATTTTGCTAAATGCAAAGGCAGCTCCAGCGAGTGGGTCATAGGCTCATCTCCCTCTACCGACCTTGGATTTCACACATTCAGTTTGCATTTTGAACAATTTAAGCTAATCTAAAAAGTCTAGTGGGGCCCCCTCCGAAAATTGAGCCTGGACATGCACTCGGCTAAAGTCCTATTATGTTTGGAGTTATAAAATCTTAAAAAGTCGAATGATTCAATTCTACTTGCTTAGGCACTGATGCAGGTATATTTGGAAGAGTTTTTTGAAAAGATATGGTAAAATAGTACAAGAATATTTTATAAGTGGAATTAAAATTATTTAATTGCCTGAGGTTCCAGTTCAAACTTCGCAATCAATAACATTAGGGTGTATAAACTTGATGCACATTCCTGTTCCATTGACTAATGCTTCCTTTGTATTTAAGTTTCTTATTAGTATAACGATACAATTTACTAACTTATGTGGTGACAAACTAAGGTATTTTTCTGTTAGCCATGTGCAAATCTCGCCAACTTTTTTTTCTGGGAAACGTCTAAAGACTACTTCTGAAACATTGTCTTATCGCCGTCTAAAATACGTCGCCAAGCACATTGCTAAAACATATTTTAGTGATTGGTGTATCACCAAACTGGGTAATAATTCCACTTTTTGCAAATTTTGTTGGGTAGGGTATTTCAAAATTGACACAACAATGGAACCATTGCTCGACTTGGCGAGAAATACTGCGTGCCAAATTACTTCTCTAATTTTTTACGGTGTATTAGCATATTACACAAAAATTTTAACATTCGCAGAAACAACTCCATATGAACTGTAACTGTGCTGTATTTCACGGTCATCCATTAGAGCAGTGTACTGCAAAAGGGACACAAAGGTTTTGCTTCGTATTATTTATATATACATAGATATAATAAATACAGGATGTTGCATAAGTGCAATGCTAGACATTGACATAAGGTTTATTTGATGATAAAAAATAAGTAATTGTAATTTACAACACTAATGACGTTGCATTAATGCAACACTAGGTTCATATGGGTTGAAACATCCACTTGATGAAATTTTAGACTTTATGAATATAAATGGAATTGTATAAAATGCGCATTGCAGAAACACTTATGATGCATTTTACACTTGAATAATAATAAATAAAAAAATCCATATTTCAATGATTGTTAGGTTTACATGAGCAAGCATTCTTACTATCACTTTCTGTAGAATCACTACCATGAAAGCCTTCCCCATTGGCCGAAGAACTTCCACTCCCATGAGAAGCTGCATTCTTTCGATGTCGAGACTTGGGCAGTAGACAGACGGTAGGCCTTGGCAGGACGTGGTCTACAGACAGGTGACGGATAAGTTCCACCTTCGGAGTATCCTCCATACTGATAATGCTACCAGTGCGAACAGTGGGTGGCTTATGTTTGGTTAAGGTTTGGATCTTGAAGTCATACTCGTATTGAAGAACGTCAGTTCTTGGATCCCATGGCCTAGAACTGAAAAAGAATGGATTTATAATAAAAACAACTAAAAGGTACCTAAAAGCCATTCAAAATACATTTCAGCTTCAACCTGAATCATAGGTGGACGGGGCCCCAGGGCAAGAGGTTATTTTGGGGCCCCTATACTATCACAAGTATTTTAACTTACTTTTGTTTGCTGTTGCATTTTCCCCCGACATAAAAATAAAACATTTTTAAAGAATACTAAAATTGAATTAAAAATTACCTATTTATTTATACTTATTTAGAACAAGACTATGTATTTAAAAGTGATTTTAATATTTTTTTAGCCCGTTTGTATTATTAGGTGCGATAATTCAAGGAATGGCAATTACGAGGCACGGAAGCAAAGTTCCTCACTCCAAAAAATTTTCTTTCCTTCATCATGAAATAAAAAATGTTAACTAATGGATATTTTGTAATAAACATAAATATATGGCCATACCATACGTTTCCAAAAACTCCTAAATTCTGTTTTATTGATCCATGAGTCTTAAAGACCATTGAATTAGAAGAACAGTAAATAAATCTCTAAGTCCATTTATTGTCAAAAATTATGCTAAACATTACAAAGGAAATTTAGTTGCAAAAATTTTATTATTGCAGTATTTATGAATATGTAATAAATCATGACAAAAATAAATTGGGAGATTTGGGGCCCCTTATTTTTCCGCGGCCCCGGGCTATTGCCCCATATGCCCATGTGATAATCAGGCTCTGGCTTCAACTCAAGGCCATCTTCAGTTGTGCTGTTCTCATGATCTCCACTTCTTCAAGATAGGTGTTCCATACATCATCCCGAGCTGAATGTGTTGTTTATTGTACCATCTCTTGAGATCTATGTATTCATGTAAAAAGGCAGTCTTATTTTTCTAATACTGCTAGTCTATTTCTATTTTGCATTTTTGGGTTAAACATGAAAGGGCATTGCTTAGTTTGTTAAATTTCAGATAATTAATACATTCATTCTTTCTGCCTATTTCCTTAGTTCCTTCAAATATTAATTTCAAAAATACATGGGTTTCTTAAAAAAATTATATCCATGTCAGAGCAGACTCATTTAAATATATTTTTATTTGCATTAATTGGAATGCATCATCCTTTACTCAAAGCTTCATTTACGATTTTTTTAGTAACAATCTATTTCGGTTTGAGTTTTTTTAAATATAATTAGACCCAATCAGAAAAAGATAGATACATCAAGGTTTTTACCAAAGGTTTAATCAGAGTTATTCCCCTGGCTCTTATTTGGTATTTTGTGGAATATGTTGTTCCAAATTTAGGTGAACTTTTAGGTGAAAAACTTTTACCTTTACAATTTTTATTTATGTTAACCTTTATGGAATCTGCTTTTGTAATTTATGATAGTCTTAAAAATTACAGTAAATAAAATATTTGAAAAATGGATATCGTATGAACTATCTGATAAGTAAAAAGAGATAGCACATTCATTAGTTGTTTACTCAGTGGAAATTGTGTTGGTAATTCAAGAAGTTGAATGTGGCAATAGGTTTATCTACAGATAGAAAATAGTTTTTTGTCAGTTTGTCTTTTAAAGGTGCCTGTTCATCAGATCTAAGCAAAATTTGGTACACTGACTAAATAAGAGAAGAAAAGGCTATTGCCGGGGAAAAAAAAAAATTAATGCCATTTTTAGTTTTTGCCCATTTTTCATTTTCACAAGCTGAATATTTAATTCAAAACTCTTATTTTGTTACATTATTGGAAAGTTTAGAGAATACTTTTTCAAATAAATTTTTAAAGAGCCGCCAAAAAGCTGCAATTTTGCAGGAATTTTTACATTTCTGAAAATCATCAGCCATTTTAAAAAGTTTGAAAAATAAGGATTTTATTTAATTTTTTTTAATTTTAAAGAAGTCTATACATTTATATTTTTTCTTTTGTTCTGAAGTGGAAAGACAAGATATACTTAAAAGGGTTTTTATGTATACAAGGCAAGTGGCAAATGACATCAATGTGGCAATATTTTTAAAATTCATATCACTTTATGGCATTAATAACTGCAAATATGAGCATATTTTTTAACAAAGTTATGCCATTGCAGTTAGTAATTAATCTATTTCTCAACCCACATAATCATGGATAAAAGTATAAACTAATATTTTCAGAAACAGTTTCAAAAAATTGAGTTTCAGAATTTTTCTTTTCCTCAGATGGCTTTTAAAAATCTAAAATCTAAAAATCTAATTAATGTTCATGTACATGAATGTTCAAAACAAGCAGTTATTCTATTAAAGCAATTACAGTATTATATGATACATCAGTCAATGTTTTATTTTTGCTTAGAAAGAGTGTGTTGAAAATAAGTACACACCGTTTTATGTAACTATAAAAAAATTGCTCAGATGCAATACACATTTTAAAAGTAGACTCAGCAAGAAATTATTTTGCTGAGTTTATTTAATTAAATCCTTTATAACTGAGCCCTAGTTATTTAAATCTTATGCAAGGTACAACTTTCCAAATTTAAATTATTTCTGTATCCACTAAGTCAGTATATGTCATACATTTACTTAGAACTTTCTTCTTAATGCAAAATGTATGCAGGAAAAAAAAATATTCATGTGATGTTGACAGTGAACTTTAAAAAATCCGCTTTTGCTATAATTATCCTATAAGATGAAATTTTATATGCATAACATATTCCACTCAAAACAAAATGCGCTCAACAAAAGCTGGTGCTTGAACGTAAAATTAATAAAAGCTTTTTATAAGAAAACGACCATTTCTGCCAGTTTTCTGCTCTTGTAGATACTTGAAATTCTTTAAAAATGAGGAAGGTCAGATCTTTGGTGCTAGCTAAAATGATCATTTTGGTAATAAGTACATTTATGTGTGTTATTATATAAAGTTTTTATTAATTTTATGTCCCATTCATGTTTAACAAGCTAATTTATACATGCTACATCAATTTTTTAAATTGAAATTTTTAATAAAAAAATTAAATATAAAAATGTTCTATGAACATTTTTTCTTTTCTAATTATTACAAATAACTAATTTAAAGAAAATTTACTAAAACATTTTGTTAAAATGTCTTAGTAATATGAGCAATAGTTTTTTAATGCATTTCAAAATCTGATATGCAAATTTATCCTATAGGGTGTTTTTTAGCAACTAGAAGCAATTTTATATAAATAGGTAGAAAATGAATGTTCGTGGAGCTTTCTTGGTGTGAAAGTATAAGAAAATAGGTTTTAGTTTTCATTTCTAGATTATACACAATTCAAGCAGCATACATTTTGGAATGTTTCAAAAGCCTTAAAATTATGCAAAATGACTCCCCCCCCCTCCCCCAGCAGAATTGTTGAACAATATCGTGCTGACAAAAATAGCTCATTTTAAAAAAATTATTTTTTTAGTCCGATTCATTTGATTATTTCATTGTCCTTTGATTGTTTCATCTCCTTAATAAGGCTCCCAGGGTAACATTAAATATGAAACTCACTCAGCATATTTGTACACCCATTCACCAGTGACAATATCTTGCACGAAGTGTTTGGGACTCCACTTCTCAAGCTTGATCTGTCTTTCCTTAGCAGCTTTGCGCTGAGCTTCCTCCAGCAAAGTTTTTTCTTCAGTAGCGGCAACCTGATCTCCATTTATAATAGCATATGAAACATGTTGCCATAACCTTCAAACAAATAACAAAATAAATTATAATAAATTCTAGACAAGAATGAGACACATTATATAAACCCAAAGCAGCAAATACATTATAGATTTAATAACTTTATTAGAAATTTTATCATATTAAAAAAATTTGTTATTACAATGTATAAAACATTGAAAAAATATTCCATGACAAACATAAAATTGGTTACCAGTTTAATTAAAAGACATCAATAATGGAGCAAGTAAAATCAAACTACTTGTGAGTTGTTTAGTTTTTTAACTGTATAAATCATTAAAGAATATTTTCATAATTTAGAAAAGCAGTATATTTATGCTATAGAAAAGCACATAATTTAGAAAAGCGCACATTCTTCGTATGTGAGTAAGTAGATATTTGTTTAACACAGGAAATTAAACTTCATTCAATTGGAGCAGAACTGCCAAGTTGTTTCACTCATTACTTGACACATCACAATACCTAACCTATATTTAAAAAATACACTTTGTTCTTTCAGTTCTTTTAGTGGAACTTTTTATTAATTTTTTTTTTTAGTTTAGTTGTATGCACAGCAGATGAAACTATTTATGAATTGGTCAGTTGTATATTCACCTATATTTTTAAACACAACTATGCGATTTAGTGCCAAAAATCAATTATAACCATTTTTTTTGTTCACCAGATTACAGCCACTATATATAAGTTGTGTGTGTGTGCAAGAAAAAGAAAACAAAATATAAAATATTCATCATTTGATTTCCTGAAGACAATATTTCAGCATTCTTTATTGAACTGTAGGGAGAATAATTATTTTAGAAACTTTTCCTGCTAAAAAAAAAAAAGAAATTGTAATTAAAAAGTGAATAACTTTCAATCATGGATTACTATTGAAGGATAGGCATCATCTACGAAGGTACAAAACAGTTCCGATGTGCGATTTATTAAACTTGATTTATAAATAAGTCTCCCATTTCAACTAAATGTAGCTCTTATTTTGCCAGTTGCACAATTTCAACATCAAAACTTTTTAGCCTAATCAAGTTTCAAATGCATTTTAACTTGTGACATCGGAATTATGTCAATCTCCTTTGTAAAATGCAACTTGAATTATTGAAATGAAAAACAACTACTCTTATGTTGTTCACTGGTTCAACTTTCAACAGATACAAGAGAGAAAAAACTATTCTGAAAACTGAAAATGTAGCAACCTGCAGCAGTAGCATTACTCTTGCATGATCTTTTCCAAACCGGTTGGCATCTTCCGATTTTCTCCAAGTGGCTAAACGCTTGCGCATTTGGAAACACACATCTGTGTATGCTAAGTGAAATGTCATTCGTATGCACAGAGTTTATTCTGGTTACATATTGGTCGTCGAGAGTATGTGCATGCTCATACAGTATCAAAAAGTGTCTGAAAGAATCTGCTTGTAGCTACATATGTGTTTTAGGATATATAGATTCTTGGATGTAAGAGTAGTGCAGCAACAAAAATTTTTAGATTTTGCTTGAGGGGAAAAAATGAAAAGAAAATTTTATGTGTAATTTTAAACAGAATTCAAAACATACAAAATGACATAAATTAGAGATCAAACATAACAGCATTTTTGGGAAGTGAAAAGATTCATCAAAATGTTGCCCAGCAGCTAAAATTTTAAATAACTAGAAATAATTTTATTGCATGGAATCTGGATAACTAAAACTAAGGCCTTTACTAAAAGATAGAAAAGGTTTAGCCCAGTCTGCTGTCCTGTCCTAGGGCATTGTAGCCATTGACTGAGTCAATGGAACATGAATTATTTCACCAACACACAGTTAGCTTTTATTCACTTAATTTATAGCCTAACTATTGGAAATGAATGTGCTGTTAAATGGCTGTATCAAGGAAGATACAAACTAGGCAAATACTAAGTCACTAAATGTTCGCTCATGGGCATCAGTACCTGAGTGAGCACGAATCTTTCAGTCTAATTCGGAAGCACTACAACCACTGGTATAACTAAGTAGAGGCTAGGATGGGCTAAGACCACAGTAGACTGATTTTAACCGACTCTAGAAAAATTAGATTTTCTGTTGCAAGAATAGGAGATTGAGTTCATAGAGTGGGCTAAAGCGCACCCTAAAAATATCTAAAAAATGTACCCTGTTATGCCAATGACTACAACTTAGCTACCGTTGAAGGGCTAACAGTAACTCAATGAAAAAATTATTGGTACTAGTTGTCTGCCAGTGGTCGAAATTCGACCATAAAGCATTAATTTTTTAATTTGAGTGTTAATAAAGTTCTTCTGTCAAAGAATATGTCTCACCATTCCATATACACTGGAACCTACTAAAGTGACCACCTTGGCAAAGAGAAAATCTGTCTTTAGTGACCACTTTTGTACAATTTCACTTTACAACCACCACACTTTTTTGTGAAGACTGTGTTTTGTAAAAACTCTATAAAACTACTCTTGCTAAGTGCAAAGGCAGCTCCAGCGAGTGGGTCATAGGCTCATCTCCCTCTACCAACTTTGGATTTCACACATTCAGTTTGCATTTTGAACAATTTAATCTAATCTTAAAAAGTCTAGTGGCCCCCTCTAAAAATTGAGCCTGGACCTGTCCTCGGCTAAAAGGCCCATTATGTTTGCAGTTATAAAATCTTTTTTTTTTTCTCCAATGCAGCAGGCGAGCTTGAACACAATTCTATCGCCAGTTATAAAATCTTAAAAAGTCGAATTCTACTTGCTGAGGCATACCACTGATGCAGGTATATTTGGAAATTGAGTTTTTTGAAAAGATATGGTAAAATAGTACCAGAATATTTTATAAGTGGAATTAAAATTCTTTTATTGCATGCGGTTCCAGTTCAAATTTCACAATCAATTAGCATTACAATGTATTAACTTGATGCGCATTCCTGTTCCATTAACTAATGCTTACTTTGTATTTAAGTTTCTTATTAGTATGACGATGCAATTTACTAACTTATGTGATGGCAAACTATAGTATTTTTCTATTAGCCAGCTGCAAATCCCACCAACTGTTTTTTCTGGGAACCATTTAAAGACTACCTTTGAAACACTGTCTTCCCTCCCCTCACAAAAAAGGGGCAGAAATTTTAATTCATATACGATAAGCATATACGATTCATATACAATGGCAAATAGTATTTAGATATGGAATTCAATATATACAAAAAAATCAACATACTAAAAAGAAATTTGTATGCTTATTGGTTACATAATGGGGAATTTCTGAAACCGTGTGGAATTGAATAAAAATACAAAATTAAATTAAACTTCCAAAATATGGAAAGGGATAAACAACTATGTACTGGAAATTGTTTTAGGTTTGTAAGAATTTGGGGCATATCACAATTATTTGGCAATTTTTCACTTGCTAACCGAAAAAAAAAAAAAAAAAAAAAACTAAACCAAACCACTCACAGTCAAAGAATTTAAAAACTCTACTGAATAGTTATTGATTTCGTTGTCATCATAGCAAATTATTTTATCATAGGTACAGTGATATGTTCTCTGTTCATCAGATATTCGATTAAGCCAACATTAATAAAAGTTCAATCATCATTTTTAGGTTCTATCATAACCGACTTCAATATGCTATCAGAGAGTATGTTTTCGGAAATACTTCAATACACTTCATTAATAATATTATTTTCATTCCGTCTTAATTGCTGAGGTATTTCTTCAATAATATTTTTAGAGAAAATTTGCTTTGGCATACAGCCTGGTGGGAGATTATGAAGAAATTGTCCAATTGGCACGTTTCTGTGCAGCGTTTCTTGGATTGCGACCTGCCCTGCTCGGTTCTTTTTCCCCTGGAGGAACGAATAGTAAATATTATTCTCTCCTCCAAAGTTTTCTCACAGCTTTAAAACATGGAATTTACAACACTTCACGCACTTATCACGTTCTAAAAAAAATAGCCAAGCACATTGTTAAAGCACAATTTAGTCATTGGCATATCACCAAACTGGGGAATAGTTCCACTTTTTGCAAATTTTGTTGTAATGCTATAACCCTATAGTACTGCTGAAACTAAGTGTTATTTCAAAATTGACACAAAAATGGAACCATCGCCCCACTTGGCATGAAATACGCATGCCAAATTACTTCTCTAATTTTTTACAGTGCATTAGCATACTACACAAAAATTTTAACATTTGCACAATCACCTCCATACAAACTTTAACTGTGCCGAATTTCACGGTCATCCGTTAACGCAGTGAGCTGCAAAAGGGAGACAAAATATTTGCTTGGCATATTTATATATACACTAGCTGAAGTACCCGTCGTTGACGGGTTAGTACTGAATGCAAATTTCTAAAAAGCAAGAACTTTCGTCAGTATTGTGGATGTAGTATGTTGCCAAAGTAAAGAAAGCGAAGTTATAATTTTTATGTATTGTTAAAATATTACAGGTTAGAGTAACTAAGTAATATCATTTCATTCGCTTTAGTCGTAATTATGTGATGCGCGAACAAATATTTAGTACTGCACTTTAGTAAAGATGAGTTTGCGCACATTTTTAAAAGCCCGAGCAATATTATTTGAATCAGAGCCAGAGACCGAAATTTCAGATATAGATATATAAAAGTTAATTACTTCATTTATAGAATATCATAAATTTTGCCGTTTTAGCAAATTAAAGACAAATATAATAGCAAATTTCAGATATAGATATATTAAAGTCAATTACTTCATTGATAGAATATCAAATTTTGCCGTTTTAGCAAATTAAAGACAAATATAACAGCAAACTCTTAATGCACATTCTAATTCCTTATATTCTAATTTATCAAATTAGTTTATTTCTCCCATTAACCACTTTGTGGCCTGGTAAAATAAATATTCAAAATTTGTAATGTCACTGACTGAGCCTTTTCTTGTTTGCTTCAGGCTTTATTTGAGGGCTGGATTGCACATAAAAGGTTTCAAGTGAAATTGAAGGAATCATTTTCTTCTCCAACCAAGAATCAGAAATGAATGTTAACTAGGTAATTCTGCAATGCTGTGCATGCTGTGGACATGGCACTTGTAGGCAGACTAGTTTAGGTAGAGTTTTAATATTGAATCAATAGATTAAAAAAAAAAATTACTATATCATGCCAGTGCAATAAATATACGACACAATGTATCATACTTAATGGTTACATTACCTAAACACATTATTAAACTTCATCAACTATTAGATTCCAGGTCAAGACTTTCCAAACATCAAAAATGAAATCACAAATTATATTTATACTTTCTCAACAGACTAAATTAACTGTTATAGCATCAAAAATACAACACAGGAATTCTGCAGTGGAATCTTCAGAAACTACCAGTTCTGAGTTTTCAAAACTTTGTCATAGGCCATCTTCATGCAAACTTAGAATTTAAAAAATATATATGTATAAATTTACCTCTCAGATTCATATTCATCCTGATATTCTACTGGAACAGTGAACCTTTTTAGTCGCTTTGCACGAATTTCAGGGTCAGGGTTCCAAAATAAAGTTTCATCCTGGGAAACAAAAATTGTTACATTCTTCATAAATTCATAACAATAAGACTAACAAATATTCTTACAAACAAAACTAGCTTGCATAAATTAACCAACACAGTTACCCGTCCTATAAAAAATATCTTTTCTAGATTTGAGAAAGAATATCATATTCTTAAACTGTGCTCAGTAATTAAATTGTGAAACATCATTTTAATCTTTGTTAACATCTAGAAGAGTGATTCCCAAAGTGGTCATGAAATGTAAAAAAGGGTCAATAAGAATAATTATTTGATTCAAGAATATTCAAGACTTCATCTTAGCATCAAGTCGGAGTGTATCAGGCTGATAACGATAGTTTTTCACCAACATGCGAAAAGTTCCAGAGCTGGTAGTCAAACCACGACGCCGCATCCATGCATTCGAATCCAATGTTCTGGAAGTTTTTCAAGCCTTTGGCCAGAAACATGGGGGCGAGACAAAAAACATAACTTTCAAATGCCAAAATCGTTTGCCTAATAACTATGAGAACAGGTCCATCGGAACTGACTTTCTGAAAAATATCTGCGGAGACGTGACATCATTCGTATAAGACCTAATATTTTTTTTTTAATGTGTTTGATAATTTTTATCTGCACAAAGATTGGAATAAAAAATTAGAGGAAATTTGGTGGCAAAGATTGGAATAAAAAAATTATTCAAAACTTAAATAAAACACTCAATTTATAAAATGCAAGTCTTTGTGAAAAATACCAGTGTCGAAATACCTTTATACCCCTGCCCTAACGAAAATTTTGCATCAAAATAATTGAACGATTTCTTTGTATATTTATTTATTAACACTTTTTATTATTCATTTTTTATACAGCATTCAATACCTTTTACATATAAAAACAAAAATTACAGTGAATATACCTGCAGAAGATGCACTATGTACTTTTACATACAGTTAAGGTGTGAGTGATGAAACAGACAGTAAAAAAATTGTACATATGGAGTGATTTTGCAATCTACATATAAAGGAAGATGTCCTGACTGACTGACATACGATCACCGTACAGCCAAATAAATCTACTGGAGATATTGACATGAAATTTTAGGAGCTTATAGCTTTTGTGCCGAAGGCATCATTTAAGGAGCGTTTTTTTTTTTTTAATTCGAACCCAGACGGGGGTGGTGACCCAAAACGTTCTTTTCACGTTTTCCTTCATATCTCAGGGGGGAAAAGAGATAGCCGTAAAATTCTTGGTTTAAAATGTAACTAATACAAATACCTAAAAATCTATTTCAGGGTTTTTTGAAATTCGCACCCAAACAGGGATAAGGGGCCAAACGTTCTTTAACGTTCTTTTAACATTTCCCTTCATATGTCAGAGAAAAAAGAGATAGCCGTAAAACTCTTGCTTTAAAATGCAACTAATAGAAATACCTAAAAGTCATTTTCAGGTTTTTTTCAGAATTTTCATCCAAACGGGGTTAAGGAGCCAAAACGTTCTTTTCATATTTTCCTTTGTATCTCAGAAGAGAAAAGAAATGCCACAAAATTTTTGCTTCAAAATATAACCAACGGAAATTCCTAAATATCAGTTTCAGGGTTTTTAATTTGCATCCAAAAGGGGGTAAGGGGCCAAAATGTTCTTTAACGTCTTTTCCCATTTCCTTTATACTCAATGGGGAAAAGAGACAGACGTAAAATTCTTGCTTTAAAATGTAACTAACAGAAATATCTAAAAATCATTTTCAGGGTTCTTTAGAATTTCCAACCAAATGGGGGTAAGGGGCTAAAACGTTCTTTTAACATTTATCTTCATATTTCAGAGGCTATAAGAGACAGTTACATTTTAAAGCAAGAATTTTACGGCTAACAGAAATACCTAAAAATTGTTTTCAAGGTTTTTTAGAATTTTCGCCCAAACGCAGAGTAAGGGGGCAAAACATTCTTTTTACATTTTCCTTCGTATCACGGAAGAAAAAAAGAGATGCCACAAAATTCTAGTGCTGTTAATTTCAGACAAAATTTTTGTCTACCTGGTGAAAGGGCGAATGATTTTTTAAGGCCAGATTAAGCATGAAAAGTCGCAAAGGTTTGCCACTTTATGGTGATTTATTGCCAAATTTAGCATAAAAAAATTTTAAGTTCCCGAAATTGGAGCCAGCTTAGCTATATCTTCCATGTTTGTCGAGAAATTGCCTAACCCTACTGTTTATTTAATTGAAATAATGGTGTCTATATTCATAAAAATATAGGTGAAGTATACTTAGAATATGCCTCACGAGAATTAAAACAGTTTTAGTAGGTGATTTTAATATAGATTTCGATTTTAAAGAAGTATTTTATGGAACAAGAAAGACAAATACGACACACTCACAGATTATGATGCACATTCCAAACAGTATTTAGAAAGATCAAGTATAGATAGAATATGACAAACTAAGACTGTAAAATAGTTTTTAAGTCGATTAAATCTAAAAATATGTTTAACATTTATTTATTTATTTTCCATTTGCATTTTTTGGTTTAACAATATCCATTCCGTGCAAAGAACAGGTACTTCAGCTAGTAGTTTATAAAATGGATATCTCTGCTCCTTTTGAAAGGAAATTTGTATGCTTAAGATTTTTTTTTTCTGAAAGTTGCATGAGACGCAGGTTGTTTACTGCTCATAAAAGTATTTAGTTTGTGAAGAAGTCATTAATTATTTTCAAGTGCTTGGTTTGCTTTTGAAGCTGTGCAAAAATGACATATGTTTGTTTTAAAAAGGAACAGCCTTAACAGTCTTTAAAAAATCAATTTGTGCTATAAATGTCTTTATGCCTGTGAATATAATTAGATTTTTCACTTTGTTTTCTTTCCAATAAATCTATATTATTGTATTGTAGCAAACTAATGACAAAAAAGTACATATGTTTACGATATGAGTAAGAGACTTACACCAGTCCGTTTATCTCTGAAATAGATTTCCCCGTCCCAGTGGCCTTCAATTGTGCCCAGAGTTTCTTTCCCCAGTTTAATCTTTCCTACAAGTAGATTGGACAGTTCTGTACCACCAAGGAATGGCTGCAATATAAACAAAAAATGAATACCAGTTTCTTGTAAGCACATGATTAAACAAGCAGAAAATTTACAATAGGCACCAACATTCATAAAATCAAAAATTGGCATAAAAAACACAGCATAATTTTACTTCATATGAATATTACTTTCCTACTTTTTAGTACAGAAAAGAAAAAATATATTCTATGATATAATTGTGTACTACGTATCTTTAGTGATGGGACATTCTCTAAATATGAAGAAGAATCATCCATATGCCAATTATGTTAGGAGTACATAAAGATTTTTAATAAGATATATTTTTTAAAAAAATTAAATTTCTTTTCTTTGACGTTTTACTTTTTTTAGACAAAGCAGAAGATAAGAATACCAGAGAAAAGATATTTTGGCATACAGTTTGCAAAATATTCATGAAAAAATAGTATACATTAGAATACAGTCGAACTCACTTATAACAAGAGAAAAGGGATTCTGATATTTGTTCACTATAGCTGAGTGCTCCTAAAAAACGAGCTCATGAAATAATCATGAATATTCATGCATACTTATTATATTACTTGTTTTTTATTTCTGTACAGTACAAATCAAGTTGGTTAATTTGTTTTGACTGTCTTTTTCTTGTACTTTTGTTCCTTGTAGAAGTCTCATGGACGTAAAAACATGGTCAGTTGCACTCCCACATGTGAAAAAAGTTAGAAGTTTTTCTGCATACTCAAAAGCCAGAGTATGTTGCAGTCAGTTCATGTTGAAATTCAGAACACACATTGTTATATCATCGGTGCTTTCATAGACTTTTTCCAAGAGGAAAGGAATTTTTTAAAGAAAGGATTAACTGAGCTAGGGAGGTGGAGGTCAATAGAAACTATGAATCTGCAAAAATATTCCTCTCTATAACCGAAGTTTACTCATTAAAACCAAGTTACATTCTCATACACTTAACATTGTATCAACCAAATGTTTCCAATTTTCTCATGATATCTGGGCTTATTCAAAAGAGTTTGACAGTACATAGAATACAGTAGAGCACGGCTTATCTGAACTAGTTGAGACCAGACCTAAATTAGCTAAGCAAAAGTTCAGATAACTGGACAGGCAACTTAATGGACACTCCTAACTAACAGGTACAAGAAACAGGTTGGAAGAGCAATATATTTTAATTCTTGGTTATACGAACAAGAGATAGAGAATAACAATTTATCACCATTCATGAACGCAAGCTATCAAGCAACTAGTAAAAAACTAATTCGAACATCTATATTCAGCAGAGCAAAGGACCTAACCAACTGCTGCAATGGGGGAAGGAACTAGAGTTTCAACATTCGAGCCATTTCATAGCTATTTCCAAACATTCAAGGCCTTGATCATGGGATAGATCTGGATCACATTCAAAGTATACCTTTTCATTTTCCTCAATTTTTTTTATCTTGAATTTTATCCACAATTTCATCATACTCTAAAATCTGATATTCAGAATCAACTTGTTTGGTATGTTGAGAAATAAAGCTCTGCTGTTCTTCAGCTAAAAGGAGTTTTCTTGACATTTAGTTTCTATCAAGTCATTTGAGTGTCTCAATCACACTTTGATTTGTCGGTTGTATAACAGATGCAACACTAGGTGAGGAATCCCAATGGTTAGCACACTGCGCTAACCATTCGAAGCCCGTTCCACAGGTACGGGGTTTGAATCCCAGGTGTGGCAAAGTTGATTCAGCCTTTCATTCCTTGAGTGGGTCGATAAAATAAGGACCAAGCTTGCTTGGGGTCAAATACTGAGGCTTCATGTCAGGCTGACCACCTGGCTGAGGCGTATGTATTCGCACCCCAGAGCCCATGGTCGCGAAGGTGAGGTTGGGCAGTGCAGGCCTTGGCCCCGCAGAGGGGCTGTTGCACCAAAGTTTTACTTTTAAACATTAGGCAATATCAACAATATCCAACTTTCCCTTATCATGTTCCTAAATCAAAAAAAAAATAAATAGAAAAAAATTATATATATATGTGTAAAGAGATATATTATCTCTACTATATATATATCTTGAAAAGAAGTGCTTTCTTCCTGAATGTAACTGAAAACGATATTGGTGTACAACTTTGCATCCAATGTTTTCTCCTGTTTTTAATTTTTACTAATTACCAATAATTAAATTTTATCAAACAATAAACTTAAATGACAATATTGCTTTTATATCATTTTGCACACAATCAATTTAAAGAATTTTTTTTAATAAGTAGTTGAGTAATAAAATGGTAATGGCAAAAACACTATAATAAATTAAAAAGAACATTTACCTTTAATTTAAATTCCAATTCTGTGTGATAACCAGTCTTTTCACAGCTAATCTCAATTTTACCACCAAGTTCTAAGGTTAAGGTGCCCATGAGAATCCCTTTGCAGTGAGCGTAAGGCATATTAATGGTGTAGTTCTCACCACGTGTAAGCAAAGTCAGATGAGCTGTACCATCCATAATAGCAGAGATTGAGTTACCTAAGGAGCATTTTCATAATACAACATTATTTAACTTTTAAACAAAATAAGCTAATTCATACGGGAAAAATAAAATTATTTTAATACAAAAATTACCACAAAGACAAATATTTGTACATACAGCTAAATTATATTACAATATTTAGCTCAATAACTTAAAGATTTTTATTTCACATTTTATTTTTACACTGATGTGAAGCAAGATTTTAGGGTATTATATACAGAATGAAAACTAAAATAAACTAATCAATCAAAATTCAACTGAAGAATATACTTCCCTCCAAATTAAAACTACATTGTACAAATCATCTTGGACAAAAAGAAAAAAAAACAGTATCATTTTTCCAAGTATTACTATCAACTAAGCACAAGTACAATGTTTGATTGCAAATTAATTTTAGCTAAACATTCTTTTATTAAAAATAAAGAATTTGCTTTACAATTAAAGAGTTGTAATGTATTACCTTTTTATCTCTAAGTAAATCATTAGAGGAATGTGAATAAAATGGAATATTTTCATTAAAAATCTCTCTAAAGGGTTTAATACATTTAATGTTGGTAGTAAATTAATAAAAATTCTTTGATAATACATTATTGTTGTTTCTCCATTAATGTGTGCATATACATGTACTAAGCTCATTAACAGATTATATGTGCTAATGTATAATCCTGGGACAAGCCTTACTTCAAAATACTTTCGAAACCTTCCCCTTCATGAATAAGTTCTTTATTAAAAAGAAAGTGCACCCCATAATATCATGCTTAAACTAATTATGTGAACGTCTGATACAGTGAGTAGACAAATAACTTTGAATCAGGGTACTGAATATAAATATTAAAAAGGTAATGTAAAAAGGCCAAAGATTATGTAACATTTTGAAAAAAAAAATTGTAACATATTTTAGTTAGTAAAATTGTTTAGTTGAGGAAATTGCAAATTCTTGCGTTAATGTTTGAGTAAATAGCAAGAACTTTGATAGAAATGTCTTACTGAGATAGGTCAAAAGCAGCAAAATACTTGTTAGATCTCATAAACTAAATAAATTTGTTTCAAAGATTTTTGTTTGATAATTTTAACACTAAACCACCTAAATTTAGATTTACATTCAATTTTTTACTTCCTTGTATACTATACAATTATTCAATATTAGTCTATTACTTTTGGTTATAAATATTTAATAACAATCAAATGCCGGTAATTAAACTTATTTGTTTTGAGTACATATATACATTAGAATACAAGTATGATGTCAAGAGGAAATGCACATAATAAAATCGTGTTTGGCCAAGAGCTCTTCAGCACTGAGCAAGTCACTAAATTTAAGAATAATAATTTTCTGCCCCATGAATTTTTATTTATTAATTTATTCTGTAAATCTAAAACAAAGTATTATTGAGTATTAATACTGCATTAGTATTGGACATAGACAATTTGCTCATCTCCAAAGTAAATATAAAACTGATATATTATTAAAATGTCAAACATTCAATACTCTTTTGCTATTAGGGAATTCTTAAGTAGCTAACTAAGTATGGTACTCAAAGCTGTATTGTAAATCAGTACAAATATTAATATTTCCATTTCTTATCATTTGGTTGGAGGTTTATGATATTAATATATATTTCACACTTACACATATTAAATATTCAATTTATTCATTATTTTACAATATAGTTATTCATTATTGCACAATTTAGCTTCAGATATTTTCCTAAGACCTTAAATATTTCTTTGTGACAAATCTCTGAATTATTGTGAATAAATACATATATCATACAAACCATAAAACTTGGATTTTGCTAATATGGTTCCACGTATATTGAATCCATCACGACGATTGCTAACATAAAATGCAGACACCGGTGGATGATGAGACACCTATAAGAACAGAGAAACCATGGGTACTATTACTTGAATGATAAAATAAATCAGAAAAATACATTTAAAACATGAAATAATAAGGTTTGTAAAATTTCAAAGGATAAAAATTTGAGCAATCTTTATTCAAACTGGATGTGATAATCTTGTTTTTCTAGTCTGTAGAAGAAAAAAAAAGTATTTTGTATAAAAAATATTTTATCTTTAAAGATCAGTAGAATTGAGCTGTAAATGCATAAATTGAGAAATCTTGGTTTCATTTTAACATCCCAATGCCAATTTCAACATTTTCATTTTCACAATTTATTTTAGTTTGCAATGGTTGAAAAAAAAAAAAGTACTTATTGCAATGTTTTTAAACAGTAAAGAACCGTGCATTCTCAAAAGGCAAGTCTGTGTGCCTCTAGACTCAAAGAGTCACACTCTCAATTTCCAAATGAGATATTTTTGGGAGTTGCTTCACATGGTGTTTGCTTTGCGAAGAAATTAAAATCTGTTATCAGTTATTAAGCAATCTCTATCACAAATTATCTTTTTTACTGTTCTATTGCTGTTTCAAAAGATTTTTGACATGTATTGGACTTAAAAACAAATATAAATTTTGTTTCATTTGAAATAGATGACTTTCTCCAAAATGCACTTTAAAGGATAACTGCCCATAGAGTCATTGGCGGATCCGGTGAGGGGGGGGGGGGAGCACAGGGGCACGTGCCCTGCCAGACGAACTAAGTTTACACCATAGAAGATGGACTTATTTTGTAAATTCAAATGTTTCTGTGAAGAAAAGAAGACAAAAATATTTTGTGCCCCCTCCAGAACATTTTTCTGGATCCACCACTGCATAAAGTTAGGAATTTTTTTGGGCTTCTTGAAAATGAACTATAAATGCTTCATACACCACGGCATATGGTGCAGAACATAAAAATAATAAATATAAATTTCATAATAATCAATATGTGGTAGAGCATAGATAAATAAAAAAAAGTGAAAAGTAATTACTTGTTCAGCAACATAAAATGTTCTATTATCAGGATCTTTATGCTGCCAATAACAGCGGAACACTTCCCCAAGAATAGGATTGTACGGTTTCTTTAAACCTTTAGGCTTCTTATAAAATCCGGAGAGGTAAAACTTTGTAACAAGTTTCATTCTGGTAAAAGGGTCATCTTCTAATACAGCACTATTTGGGATTTAAAAAAAAAAAAAAAGTGTTACTTAAAACAGATTAATAATGGTCAAAATCTTATTAAAGTAAATCTGACTTATAACAAATTAAACTTATCCAGTAAAATTTCCTGTACATGCATTATTTCACATAAGAGAAGGAAGAAAAAAATTAGTTACAAGTTTAACAAGAGCCATTTTTTCTTATCTTTGTAGTAATTTTTATAATTTTTTCAAACACACCAGGAAGTTCTAGCTGATAAACAATTTCCAATATCATGAACACTGTAAAAATATTCATGGTAAATTCATGGAGATATGCCAGATCATGGCTGAGCAAGATCAAAGCAACAGTCATCCAAAACATTTTAGGTTCTGAATAAGGGCCAATTTTGAAAGGGGGGAAAAAACTGACTGCATTCAGTTGAATTTCATAGGGTTATGGAGATAATTCTTTTCAAAAGCTCCTATTTTTGAGAAATCATAAAATCTAATTTGAAAAATTCATCTCAACGAATATAGTTGGTATTAATTATTCTGTGAACTTAATCATATTTTTAATAAATTTACACCTACTTTCAGAAATTGTTTTAATTTTAGACAATTCTCTCTGCCCCTCAACCCTATAGTAGACAAAAGATTTTCTACCCACTTTGAGCTAATCAAGGATGTCTCTAAAGAGGAGACTAGTGATACAGTTTTAAGAACACTTACTCTCAAAAAATTGGAGACCTACCCTGAGAAGGAATGGTTAAGAATATATACTGATGGTTCCAGAATGAGCAGTTATGTTAATTCCGGTACAGGTGTTTACTGTGAGCTATTTTTCCATCTGAGACTGCCATCAGCACTTATAGTACAGCTTTCGATGGAAAGACTATGGTCATTTACCAGGCCCTGTTACAGCTTCAACCATGTCTAGACTCCTTTTCGAAAGTGGAAATAAATCCACTAAGTAGATAATCCACTTTCTATTATATTCTTTGAATCTAATAGAAAGTGGTATTACTATTAGATTCAAAGGCTGCACTTCAAGCAACTGATGCACCCAGCTACTCCCAAACACTAACCATCAATAATTGCTTAAATCTCCTCAAGTGGCTTGCCAGTAATAACAAGACAGTAGTTCTGCAGTGGATCCCAGCCCACTGTGGAATTCAGGGAAATGAGAAGGCCTATCTCTTGGATAAAAAGGGGTCTATGTCTATCAGAGAATTAATCTCAAACTAACTTTTAACAATATCAAATGACTAACAAAGAATATCCTTCCAGGGATTCCTTCTACATAACTTAAAAATTCCAACCTTAATAACCCATGGCTTAAACAGATTCTTAATGTCCCTCAGTGGTTTAGAATGAAATCTGCCACCACGTTTCCTCTATTTGGCAACGACTGCCTGCGTAAACATCTATGTTATATCAATGTGGTTCCTGATCCTTTTTGATCTCCACGAAGAAATTGACTTTCATCACCAGTACAGATGCCTGCTCTCCCTTGGATATCAATTTGGAAAGGCTACTGGATAGCTCGCTTTCATTTATAGAGTTATTGTTATCTCTTGATATCAAATTGGTTTTTAATGTGAAATTGGAAAAAAAAAATTCATGATGGGAAGGGAATCTGACTTTTGAAATGTAGTCATTCTCTTTTTCAAGATCAGGAAATTTTACACAAGAAATCTCTTAAAAATTCAATCTTTAAAGTCACTCTTCACTTTAATTTTCATACTGCCAAAGTTGAGGATAGTTTAAAAAGTGATTTTTAAAATGACAAATGTGTTGAGTTGTATAATCATTGAAGTAATCCATTTAAGTACTATTTTTAAGTTCACAAAATAAAAGTTTACAAATGCTGCCAACATTGTATAGTGTGTGCTAACTCTTCAGAATAAGTTTTGTAATTCTAGGCTTTTTATCAATAACAACCTAGAGTTCAGACAAGCACTTTATTACATACAATCATACACAAAATACTTTATTGGACATAAACCATTTTAGTTTACGTAATTCTCAAGTAAAATCTCAAAATCCCTGGAATAATGGTTAAACTTTTGAGCAACTGAAAAAAAAAAAACATTGCCATCCTCCGAAGTACAATTTGTTGCACACAATCGTAACTCATGATCTCAAGAGCTTGGAAATTACCTGCCAACACACAGAGCATCACATGGATACATCTACGGTAGTTTAAGTTTTAAATTATCACACTAGTGCATCATTAAAAAATTTTGGAGGGTTTTTGTCATGAATTTAAAATTATTTAAGCTGAAAAAATAGAAAATTAGTGTACTAGTTGTCCAGCAGTGGTCGAAATTCGACCATAAAGCATTAAACTTTTTTATATGAGTGTGAATAAAGTTCTTCTGTCGAACAGTATGTAGCAAGATTCCATATACAGTGGAACCTACTAAAGTGACCACCTTGGATAAGAGACCATCTGTCTACAGTGTGACCACTTTTGTACAATTTCACTCTACAAACACCACAGTTTCCTGTGAAGACTTTTTATTAAGACTATCATATTTTGATAAATGGAAAGGCAGCTCCAGCAAGTGGGTCATAGGGAGTCATCTCATAGGGATCATCATCATACATTAGTAAAACGATGCAATCAACTTTCAATACTAACTGATGTGGTGGCAAACTATGGTATTTTTTGGTTAGCCTGGTGCAAATCCCACCAACTGTTTTCTCTGGGAAACGTTTAAAGACTACTTCTGAAACACTGTCCTTCCCCAAAACAAAGCCAGAAATTTTAATCCGTATAGAAATAGTATTTATATACATAATTTAATATATATACAAAAGTATCGCTATACCTTGAACCTAGTTAAGACAAAAACACTTAACATGAAATTTCTCTTAAGACAAAGGTAAACTGTTCCCCCAATCACGTCTTGCCTTTTGCTGTCTTATCGTTTAACATGAATTTCGGTTAATACGAAAAGATATTTCCTAACCATCAACTTTGTCTTAATGAGATTTGACAATACTAAAAAGAAATTAGTATATTTATTGGTTACATAATATGGAATTGGGGAAAATGCATGGAATTAAATTAAAATACGAAATTAAATTAAAACTTCCAAAACATGGAAAGGGATAAACAACTATGTACTGGAAATCGCTTTAGGTTTGCAAGCATTTGCCACTGATTACAATTATTTGGCAATTTTTCACTTGCTCCCGGCTAACAAAAAAACACAAACCATTCAGTCAAAGAATTCAAAAATTCTACTGGATAATTGTCATTGTCACCATAGCAAATTATTTTATCGTAGCTATGGTGATATGTTCTGTATTCATCAGATATTTGATTAGCATTAATAAAAGTTCAATCATTATTTTTAGGTTCTATTATAACTGACCTTCAATATGTTATGTGAAAGTATGTTTTCAAAAATATTTCTATACTCTTCATTAGTAATATTATTTTCATTCCCTATTAATTGCTGAGATATTTCTTCAATAATATTTTTGGAGAAAATGCTTTAGTATACTGTGTGGCGGGAGATTTTGAAGAAATTGTCGAATTGTTTCTGAGGAGAGTCTCTTGGATTGTAACCTGCCCTGTTTGATTTGATTTTCCACAGCTTTAAAACATGGAATTCACAACCTGTGAATTCACTTAATGTACTTATCGAGCAATCTAAAAAAGTCACCAAGCACAGGGCTAAACCAGATTTTAGTCATTGGCGTTTCACTAAACTGGAGAAATGTAAATTTCACTTTTTCCAAATTTTGTTGTAATAGTATAACCCTATAATATTGTTGAAACTTTGTGTTGTTATTTCAAAACTGACACAACAATGGAACCATCGACCGACTTGGCACGAAATACTGCGTGCCAAATTACCTCCCAATTTTTTACGGTGCATTAGCATTCGCATGACCACCTCCATACAAACTTTAACTGTGCCGAATCTCTTGCTCATCTGTTTGCACAATGTGCTACAAAAGGGACACAGACTATATTTTTAGCATATTTATATATACATAGATTTGCAATATACATAATGGCCAATTATCATATATTTGTCAAATTCTCTTCAGTTTGAGACATAATTTTCATTTGTAATTGGCTTACAGTTACATTCTACATTTTAAATGAGAAATCCATCATAGGTAAGGAGATAAATAATTAAAGCATTTTTGATTAGTTTCAAATAAAAACAAAATAAAACTTTATAATAATGCACTACATTATATTTCTGAGCATGAAAATTTATGGAAGTTGCAGACTTCAGAAGTAATCTTCAACATAAAAATCTACATTTTCACATGTAACACTTAAATCATACCAAATTTAACAATTAGATTACATTAACATCATTAAAAATTTTATCAAGTGAAACATATGTAATTAAATAATACAGTGTATGTAGACATTTAAACTAAGTTAAAGAAATAAGAAAAGTGCATTATTACCTGGATAAAATGTCAGAATGATAATAGTAATCAGATAATTTGTCTAGGAAAGAGCGAGGTTCTAATATGAAAGTGGGAAGAACAACTTTTGATAAATCCATACCAGGTCTCACCTGAAACAATTTCAAAAAACAAGTAATCAAATTTATTAGTAAAACAATTAATATCTTCAAGTAGAAGATTCTTTATAGTTAAATAATTAAGATAATTCTTTTTAATAAAGTTAGAAATAAATGGTATTAAAATACAGAGAAAAATCATTTATTGAGTTTTTTTTTTTCCCTTCTGCTATTTATCTGCCCACTTAACAGGCAAGTTTTATGAATGACTAAAATTTAATATCAGTAATATTATTGAAGAAGCCTTTAAAAATTTATGGGACACCAAGGATATGGAATATGACAATGCCTACAGACAAATCTGAAATACAGTTGCCATATTTTGATTTGTAGAAAAGAGATTTTGGGAGAAATGGTAAACAAAAGTCAAAACAAATTGAAAATTATAAATTAGAGACAAGACATAAGAGCATTTTTAAAAAACTTAACAATTTTTTAAAATATATCCATCTAGCTGAAATTTAAAAAATAGTAGAAAATATCATTGCATGGAATCTGCATGATTTGAACTAAAGTCCTTATTAAAAGAAAGACATAGAAAAAGTTTATCCTTGCCCTTGGGACATGGATGTCTTTCAGCGTATCTGTATCTATTAGGTGAAACTACTACCTTGTGACATAAATATCTGCTGAAGCCAATTTCAAAATAAAATAGCTACTTGTCTGTTAATGGTACACCTATTATAATGCTGCTAATATAATAATAAATTTAGTTGCCAGGTGGTGCTATATGTAGTCTCCTAGGGTAGCACATGGCAACTTGACTATATCTAGAGAGATACCATTTTTAAGACTATAGCAGCAGACGTACCAAAGTTAAAGAGGGTGGCAATGGACTTTTAGTGGGTATTCTGTATATGTGTGTTGATTTAGTATAAAATAATATTAGAATATGTTTCTACTAATAGTTCTAATAGAAACTAAAGATAGGGACAAAAAGGATGTTTTCTTTTTGTATTTAATATATGGCCTAACTATTTGTATTAGAGATAGATAGGACTACACATTACATAAAATATTGCTTTAATTTTTTTTTTCCTTACCTGCTTCAACAAAGTCCATATTAATGATTTATTTTCTTCTGCAATTGCTTCTGTTTGACCTGCATCCCCAGCCTAAAATAGAGTGGTTACATTATCTTTTTGTTATGTATAAAATATTATGGAAAAATACAAAATTTGAAAATTATTAAAATACAGGAAAGCCTGTCAAAGAGAATCGTAAGGGGCACACGCAATTTTTTCAACAATACCAAGTGTCCATTAAGTAAAGATGCTTCAGGAAACAAGTTAAGAAGCATTATACTGATAGAATTAGGAAATATTTATAGATGACAAGTTTCAACACAATTTAGGGCCAATTAAGGGTACTTTGAAAAATTAAAAAAATTAAATCCATAAAAGCTTTAAAAAATAAGTAAAACCCCTCTATTTCGTCATCATTGAGACAAGTGTATGGTCAGAATGCAAAAAGGTCGGATTATCAGAAAATACAGAAAATATGGATTTACAGTAGAATGGACAATCTCTGAGCTTGAAAATGACTGCAAGTATTGTTACAATAGGAACATCATAATAAGCCATGCGAAATCTGATATTATTATTGAAAACGAGCAAAACTGTATGCATTTACTGTGCATATGTATGTAATGTGGGTGATGAGTCACCGATGAGTTGGGACAAAGTTCTGCTTGAGCACGGTCGGATCTCAACTAGCGCAACAGATCAGCTGAGGGTGGATGAGAAGGGCTGTACTGTAGTTAATGAAGCCCAATTTAATGAGTATGAACAAGACACAGACATTATTTAAACATTTAAAAGCCATTTCAAAAATACAGGAGCCACTGTTCTATAAAATGTCATTCTTATATATATTATATGTACCAGAAAGTAATGTTTTATTACATTAAATTCAAACTAATAAACTAAACAAGTTATCTGCAAGAGCCAATTTTGTTTTTTGATTATCATAGTAGTGACTAGACTCATGGATCTGGTCTAGCCCTGCTAGATCAGTGGGGATCAGAAACAATAACAAACAAACAAGTTTTAATAGGCAAAGTGCCTAAACCAGGGGTGGTGAACCATTGGCATGTGACACAATATTTTGGGCATGCCACCGATCAAAACGGTTTGCATTTTAATTAAAAATAACAAAAATTAATATAAATTACACACATAACCATATTTTTGTTAGTAAATAAAGAGTTTTGAGTTGTTAGTATTTGTTTTATTATTTTCTAATTAATCACTAAGTCAAAATTATTTGCCAGCACATCTATGGTCTCATCAAACATCTCTTTAGAAAAATTGGTGTGTTGATCCATAAAGGTTCACCACCCCTGGCCTAAACATTGAATTGATAATTATTGCATTTAAAGCTAGAATTTCATAGATAACAAAAGATGTGAAAAAGGTGAGAATGTGAACTCACCCATTTGGAGAGTGAAATTCAAATTGTCTTAAATTTCATTTTTAGATATTTGCAAGCATTGCATTTTACAGGAATAATTTTATGGATATCTTTTTCTTTGAGAAAAAGAACATTTTGACTCCCTAACCCCCTATTGAAATGACTTCAATTTTTGTTGGATTGCTGATTTTAACAACTTAAGTGGCAACAATTGATCTGTGGAAAAATCAATTAAAATATACCCAAAAACAGTTAAAATATATTTCAACTTCACACAGTACGAGCTTCAGTCATACTGGCTTCATCATCTCGCTGTGTTGGCAAATCATCAAAGCTGTATCATTATTCCCATTGTAAAATAATAGGGTTTGACAACTTCTTGCCAAATATACAAGATATAGGCGATAGGTAATTAACTTCACTTTTAGAAAGAAAAAATTATGCAAAACTTGGTGATAAATAGCCAAAATTGGCCCAACTCCATGACTTTTAATATACTAAAACCTGCCAATCCTTTAATCAATGGTTTAAAAACACTTTTTTTCCCTATTTTTGGAATGATAGTATTATAACAAGACCAAATTAATAAGGAATCACCTTTGAGCTATTCCCTTTCAAACGGAAAAAGAATTTTGGAAATCAGTCTATCACTAAAAAGTTATTACTGTACATACATTAAAAAATGCACTGAACACAGTACCTACTTTTAGAAGTCAATAATAAGCATGTAAGACCTCTCTGAAAAGGTTAAAAGAATTGGACTAAGGGCTAATAAGTCTTTTTAAATATTTTTCTCAGATCATTACCAGTCCGAATTCCTCCACACCGTTTGCATTATAGGGAGTCTCCACAGGGGGCGTTTCAACATCTTCTACAGGACGAGCCTCCGACTCAGAATCTGTTGAATGGATGCTGTGAGTGAGATCCAATTCCAATTCACCTTCCCTATTATCATCAGTGTGTAGTTCATCATCATCTAAATCTGTGGAAAAAGTGTTCTTTGAATATATGATATATAACTTGAATATACCTTAATTGTTATGTTAACAATAAGCAGTAGTTATCTTGAAATCAATCGGAAAAGTAAGTATTGGAAATCTATGTAAATGCAATGCTCTAAATCTGAAAATGATTTGTCAAAAAAAATCTTAATTTAGCTAAAAAAAAATTTTTATTTTTAAATCATAGAATTAGGAAATATTTATGTATGACAAGATAGCTGAATTTCCAAAACCTGTTGCAACTGGACCAAGTTTGGGTAATTGCACAGGCAACTTAAGGGATTCTCCAGGCTAAACTGACACTGTTGAAATATACATATCTTTTATGTGTATTATTTTTAGTACAGAAAATTTATGTTTTTATCAAATTTAGTAGTGAATAGGTCAATTAAAAGAATAGTGTCAGCATCGAATAAAGGAAGAGGCCAAGGTGAAGGTGTATTGGGTGGGGGGGGGGAGAGATTAATTTTGTTGTCTAGACCTTTGTTTCAGAAGCTCTTATCAATTTTTGTTGCGGTTCTCTATGATACACAAATTGGGGAAATGCTTCAATTTTGCATCTTAAAACAAGAGGAGAAGCAAGAGGAAGAGCGAGATATAAAGGTGTGTCATTTAAATAACTGGACAGTTTTGTTAATTCGAGTTCAGATAATCGGCACTGTACTATACATACACAGCAAGTCCTTGTTTCCTGACACCCAGCTTTTACATTATTCAGCTTATGATATACCATAAATGCCGGCGTATAATGCGCACCTAACTTCATTTTTTACTTTTTGCGCAACTTTAAACTTCCTTTTTTAATTTTTATGTATATCCTCCGTATAACACACCCCCTTTACTTTGCAATCACAGACTTGCCCTATGGAATCCAGAAAGTCTTTTCGTTTGGGATATGTTCAGATCGCATTTAACAGATAATACAAAGAAATTAATGAAAGAGTAACACAGACATGGCAGTTATCCAGGCGGATTAACGCCATTAGTTCAACCTTTAGATGTGTGTATTAATAAACCATTATAAGGAATTTTAAAATGATTTTGGAATACTTGGATGTTGGAAGGAGATAAAACATTTACAGGAGGAGGTGAAATGCGTCATGCCAGTCTAGAAATAGTGTGTGAGCGGATAGTACAAGCATGGAATGAAATTAAACCTGATATAATTAAAAAGCCATTTAAAAAATGTAGTATATCGAACAATCTAGATGGAACGCATGATAACTATTTATTTATGGATCAGAGTGATAGTGAAGATGAAACTGAATTTGATCATGTGCCTGAAAATATTAACGGAAGATGAATATGATGAACTTTTTATGCTGTCCGATAATCAAAATTGAAGTTCATAAGGTATGTCACTTCTTTTAAATAAACAACATTCAGGTACATGTAGAAATTTCATTTTTTTTATGCTCATTTTTTCCTTATTTTTAAATTTATCATTTTTATAACCGGCATATAACGCACACCCTTAAATTCCGACCTTATTTTTTATATGAAAAATGCATGTTATACGCTGGAATTTACTGTATTTACAAAATTAAAGCTTTGAAAAAATTCATTTTACTGTAGATAAACTCTAGATTTTACCTCACTGCAGAATTTTCAACTTTGGATATCCTGACAGTTTAAGAAAATTGTTTACGTTTCATGAACATCATTTCAATCACTTTTTAAATCTTGTGCCCCAATATGTAACTGAATTACCAATCTGATATGGATTACTAGTCTAAATTCTATTTCTTTACCTACAATCTGCTGTGTAGTGCCCAGGGTACGAGTCCCAAGTGCCTATGCAAAAATCAAGGCCTTCTAAAAATACTTTTTGTCAAGGAATCATTGAAGAATGTCAGACTTAATAGTCAGCAAAGCAGTGTTTTTGGAAGTGTCAGTTATTATCACTGCAGTGAGCAGCTGTTCTTGCAGTCATTCAATCAAAAAGAATTATTGCAAACTACTAGTTAAAAAAAACAATAATAGTTATACATTTCAAATTTGCACAAATTCATTAAAAAATTGTTCTTTTTTTCGACAACTCTGGTTATTGCAATATTCTGCTTATGAGACAGTTTTTGTGGTTCCAAGTGTGCCACTTAACAAGGTCTAACTGTATACATTAAAAAAGGACAAATATAGCACTATTCATAATGTCCAGACAGTTTGAATGTTGCAGAGAAAAATGACAGAGAAATATGATAATCCTGTTGAAAATATTAAATTGACAGCACTTTATGATTAATGTCCTTCCATCGATTGGGTATAGTGATAAAAAGATGCAAATACTTAACAGGCCTTCTTATTGTCAATTTTAATACATCAAAATTTTCACTGCTTTTATAGAGAGGAAAGAAATGTTAACGGTATGAATAGTTAATTTAAATAACCTATTAATTATAGTAACATCAAGCTTTTTTTAAAAACTAATATTGTGTTTCAATTAGCACTGAAGATTCATAAAAAGGAAACCTAAGTATAGATAAAAAGTTGAAAAGAATCAGATTTATTTTTTTCCCTTTAATCAAATTAATAAAATTGTCAAACTGCCCAGTAATTTCATGCAATATTCATAATGACCATATGCTGTGATAAATAAAAGATTAAATTCTTACTATTTATATTTCAATATTTTAAAAGACTTAAGTATGACAAAAGGCAAAATTCAAAAGAGAAATTTCTAAAAACTTTTTTCTGAGACAATAAGAACTCAAAATAGCCCAAGTATTTTGGTTTCTTTTTCTAACTCCCCATATTGCATGTAACAAAAACACTCTATAACAGTGTTTCACAACTACAGGTTTGCAAACCAGTGCCGTCATGTATATATCAAGTTTATTAAAAAATAAATTACATGTTCATATTTTTATTATCTCTTGCTGACAAGTTTGTTAAAAACCAGGTTTTTCCAGGATTTTGGGATTTTCTTAATCAGGGATTTTTTAAGGGAAGGGAGAGGGGTTCAGAATGTTTGAAAAAATTTTGCTAATTACTAAATACAACTTAAAGCAACTAACTGATTATAAGAATGAATTACAAATGAAAAAAATGGCTAAATTAATAAGAATAATAATTAATTTACATTAAAAATGTATAAATCAATAATAACAATCATGGTTTTAGATAAATTGATTAGTAGTAATAATTTTAACAATGAAATTAAAAGTACTATACTACTGCTGAATTAGTACATTTAACTAATGTTTTTTTATGGTTAAAAAATCCTTATTAATATTACTTCAAATGATAGGCATAAAAATTTTCTCTAGAAAAAGTCTTTCTGAATTTTTTTTTCCTTGGGTAGTGGTGGTGGTGGGCTGTTTATAAACTTTACGTGAGGGGGTTAAGAGATGTATTAGGTATGTAATCAAAGTTTAAAAATCTTTTTTTTTTTTTTTTCGGGTTGGGCAAAATCATAACAATCCTGCTTGCTGATGATAGTTTGTGAAATATTATACCTATTTTTGCCAGTCCACAGATATAAAACGGTTGGGAAACACCACAGAGAAAAAGAATAGGCATGAAAGACACAAAAACAACAAAACAGTCTGACTACCATGATCTTGGAAATGCTTTTCGGGATCCACTTCTGTCCATGAGGGCAAGAGCTCCTGGGTGGATGAGCTGGTAGGAACAATTGTTTGGGAGATAGAAGTGGGAACCTCCCTCCCGCTCATGGTCCTCATCAGAAGGGAAGAGCATCTGAGGGCCAGTTCCAAAGCATCCATCCAGCATTTTCCAGCTTGTTCAGAAGGGGCACGGAATATCAAGTGAGCGACAGGCAGAGGCTGAACAAGGGCTCCTATAGTCTCACCTTTTGGGCCCTGACAAAGGAGAAAGAATCTCAATTTTACAGATCATTAAAAAAATTCTGACCACATGACTTTTTTGAATGTATGTGTATTACATTGTGTACATTTTTGATAAGCTTCAAATTCATTTAATAGAAAACTGAGACCAGGGTACATACTCATTTGTCAAAATGAAATTTAAGGCATAATTAAGGACCACTAATTTTTTTTTAAGGCATCCACTTTTTTATGAACTACCAAAGTAATTATTTGTAATAATTGTTATTTTAAATAGTTCGCCACAAAAAACATAGTTTTCACTACTAGAAACCTTAGGTTAACAGGAGAATTTACAAGTAACTGTTATTGTGCATTACAAATACCTTTTAACAAAAATTTTAATCCATATTGAATATGGAAACATACAGATTTTTGAAGCCATGTCTAAAAAAATCTTAAAATGAAAGACAAAAATTAAATCCCACACCATTTTTAGTTTGTTATAACATAGTTTTCTGTAAATAACAAACTCTAGATTCGTTAAAGAAACATAAATTCTTCTTCCATTACCAGGTCAAGATCACTGCAATCTGAAGGTTACAGAGGCTATGCAATTCATTAATTGCAGTTGCCACTGTAAAATGCAAAATTAAGGAGTTTCTAAGGAGCCCCCACATAATATCAAGGAGTATTAAGGGATCTAATTTTGTAAAATGAATTTTAATGAGCATATGAGCCCTGGAGACATGATGCTTCAATAACACTGAGGTATGGGGAGTTCTCATTAAATATGACGGATGCCCTTATACAGGGTTGTCCCGAAAATGTGGTAATGCACTTTAATTTTTTATCTATTAGAGATAAGTGGGCAAAGTAAACTGCAAAAAAAAAAAAAAAAAAAGTTCAAAATAAAGTACGAAAAAGAACGTTACGAAAGGTACGAAAAGGACACTTTGTTAAGAAAAAAAATTCCTCTTGTTAATTTTTAAAAGTTACACATTTTAAATTTGTATACGACTCCTGTACCAAAAAATTCTCTTTTTGTAAAAATGTGTCCTTAACATTAATGAAACACTTGAATAAAATTTTAAGCTTTTATAATAAAATGTCTCAGAAATATCTTTAAACATAGATGCTCAGGGCATATACATAAATTTTAATATAAACATTTTTTGCTGGAATGAAAAAAAAAAAAAAATTATTTCATTCATAATTACTTTCAACCCCTGAAATGCAATCATCAGATGCCATTTTTTCCCCCTCCAACAACCATTGAAAAGTGATTTAAATCAGCATTTATTTATCTTTATATCCTTGATACTTTTAGAGAATAATTCTCAAATTTAGTAGATAACCTCATGAGTGTTTTTGGCCCATTTTACTGATTGGGAATTTATTTTGTAGAGGGATCGTGTATAAATTTAACCCTTTGAGGTGCAACCCTTTGCCAATGCTGAAAAAAGGGCAGCCGTTGCCATCGCTCAACTTAACTACCAGCAAGATGGCGGACGATCGAAACGTTCATCACGTGCCACAGATCTAGAGACCCTTTTTCGACGACAGCTGGTTGTACGTGGGCACACTCGTAGCACTAGATCTGTGGCAAGCGATGAACGTCTCGATCGTCCTCCATCTTGCTGGTAGTTAAGTCCGAGCGATGGTGACGGCTGCCCTTTTTTCAGCATTGGGCAATCTATCCAGCTGTTCTCGCATTCTTTCATTTTTCAGCTGATGTCAGTGCTGTTAAAAATAATCGTGACAATTTTTTTTTTTTTTTTTTTTTTTTGCGGGAAATGACGAGCTAAAAAGTAAAGGATTCTCGTGGAGCTATGTCACCCGCAACTATTTTTATAGAAATCAAATCTATTCTTCGTGACTGGCAACAGTCAAAACGTCAGAGTTTGGTGTTCCCAGAGCGGGAACACTGCGCGTTAAAGGGTTAAACAGCATCCCTTTTTGAAAAATTTCTACAGGATTTTTAAATTTAATATAGTGCTTTTTTCTACCTTATTTTGATTATTTTTTCAACTTACAACATTGCCCACTGTCTTTAATGGATAAAGAATTAAAATACATTGCCATCTTTCTGGGATACCCTGCACATACGGACCAAATAATATATATACCTTGGCATGATGACACACAGCTCAAACAAAATAAAGCCAATAACCAATGTAATAGACAAGAGTTAATGGAAATTCAATTTAATGGAAGTTAAGAAAGCCATTAATACTTTTTTTTTTAGTTTAAATAAATGTTAAATTGTGTTAAGCAATATGCTAACTTCATTGATTAACAGTTAACAGATTAACTGTGTTCTGCCAGCTTTGCAATCACCAAAGAATTATAAATCACTACTGATATGCAAGTTGCTATGGAATAACTTTTCCTTATAGTGAAATAATCTTAAGTCAGTTTTCTTTCCGTTTTCTTTTAAATCATACTTGTTGAAGTGACCAATTCAAATATTTATTTACATTTACTAGCTTAACAGAAGTAAAATTAGGCTGAAAAACATAGCATACATACTTTTGAAGCCCATATTGATTGTTCTAAAGGATGATACAGTTTAAAGCAAAATCCATCCTTTTTTGAAGGCCTTTCAATCAGCTCACAAGCATTTAATAAAACAGTTCCAACCCACTGACTGCTCTGAAACATTAAAAGAAAAATAAAACCTATTTAAAAAAAAATCAAATACTAATGATATAAAATGACAAAAATACAAAAAACCAAATACAAAGATGGAGTTTTTCTCATGTATGTTTTCTTCTTGCACAATACAAACTTGCCAAGTTTCCAGTCAAAAAAAATCTAAGATATTTCTTTTTTCAAATATATTTTCAATTTATGTCCAGCCATGTTTATTTTTAATTTTGGTAGGAGTTTTATTGTACAGTTCAGTATTTAAAAATTATTTGGTAATTATGTTTTAAGAATTTTTCTTTGGCAAATATCTCAAAAAAGTATTTTCTGTTCTCGTGATTAAGTAAGTTTTCGAGTTTCGCTGCCATAAAATAATGACAACTGATAAAATGCATGCTAAAAATCACATTATATCATTTTTTTTTAACTGCTACAAAAATGTGTGACAATAGTTCAACAAATGAAACATAGTTAATTTCTATGAAATCAGGTGAATGGACCAAAGAAAGCAAACAGCGGCTGCTCTGCTGGGTATGTTTAAAGTTTTGCACCAAACACACACGGGTTCTCTGAACGTCTATTAATGTTTAGAAAATGTCTTCTGAATGTTAATAGACGTTCAGAGAACCTGTGTGTGTTTGCTGGGTAGTAAATTAATAAGGTTAAAAAAAAAAAAGAAAAGCCTAACTATAGTTTACTTCTTTATTATATGTTGATTGATTAAAACTCAATTTTGACTTTTAAAACTCATATATTTTGTAATAACAGAAATATTAGCAAAAATATGAAAAGTGGCCCAAAGTACTAGAGTCAAGGAAGAATAGTGAATACCTTATGAGTTTTAGGACTTTTGTACAGCAGCAGCAACCCAGGCTTCAAGACACACCACAATTTGGTCCAGCCCTTCAAAGTTCCTCGTACCTTCAACCAATCTGCCAAGACTATAATCGAGGGGTCTTTCAGAGTTGTGGATAATTCTTTGGCAACACGTTTCTTTTCCCTTCGGTAATTTTTACGTTGAGCCTAGAAGAAAAAAAAAAAGTGTTCCTTGAAAAATCATATACAACAGTTCAAATTAAACAGAAGAAAAATTGAGAGATAAAACAGTGAATTATAACAGTGAACTATTCAATAAAAAGATGAAGTACAAAATATAGTACTTATGTTATAGCCCATCAACCATTTTCACATATAATTCCTTCTTCTTAAAAGAAGCGATTTCTTGGTATTTTAAGACAGTTTTGTATGACTATTTCTTTATATTCGATAGCTGTTTACTGATTTCATTTATCACTAAATAATTATCAATTACATTGGAGGTAAATACTGTTTCATAGCTGGTGAAATTAAAATAAATAAATGCTATCTAATATAAAGAAATACGGTTAAAAAAACTAAAAATCTGGAATGACTCCATTCAACTTTCCAAACACTTGATCTGTATCAAGAGTTTATAAATTTGGTTCAACTCAATCGAATGCAGTGTTCAAATGCTGCACCTCCAATGGTTTGCATCTATAGGCCATAATGTATCCGTGTTCTTTTTTGTAGCTTGGTAATAAACTCTCTGTACATGAAAGTCTATGCAGATTATGTAACTGTGACCTATAATATACTTACCCAATCTGCATTTAATTGAATGCATTGCTTAGTTGCAAGTGCACTTTTAAGAAGTTCTGTCCATAGACCATAAAAGATGATTATCAATATTTTCTTCTTTTGTAGCCTGGTAAAATATATATATATGTGCTATGCACACCAAAATCAATACTAATCATGGAAGGATGGTCTATAATATGTATACCAAATTTTAGCTAAAGTGAATGCACCATTTAGGAGCTACATTTCACACTACACATGCATCACCATAAAAACAGCATTTATGCTGTTTTTATGGTGATGCAAGTGAATGATGCATGTGCATTTTATGTTCTGTATTCATTTATGAATTCAGAAGACTTCTACACATGTAAATACATCAAAATCTCAAAATTGAAAATAGTTGTACATGGTATACATATTTGAAAAGTAAGAATTGGTAATTAGATAATAGTTTTTTGGGTATTTGTATATTTATAGGAGCCATTGAACTTGCTAGGCAACATTAAGGTTATGACAAGATCGCTGCTGTGCTTTAGGATTTCAAACATTTACAAAGAAGGGTTTCTCAAACTGTACTCCATGTGTAATTAGAAAGTGTTCTTTGAAAAAGACCTCTTTGCCTTAACTCTGAATTCACTAGACTCAGATTTACTAAAAATACTCTACCAAAGTTAAAAAAAAAAAAACTCTACTCATCTGAGAAAAAGTTTGAGGTTTACAGGAAAGCAAATGTTTCTGCAAGATTCTAACACTTTTATCCAGATATATATGAATACATTTATCTGGGCTGAGTTGCTTGGCAACTGAATTTTAGTGGGTGCTATAATCCACAAGTGCCATTATTTTGATACTGGCACTGAATTCAAAGTATGATGGTCTAATAGATAAGCACCAACATCCATTGGCGAGAACAAAAATTTGGCTGACATTAATAACGCCAATAGCAACCCTAAAATTTAATCCAATAAAATTAAAGTAATAATGAAACGGAGAACAAATAATTTTAAAGAGAAGGCAGGTCCCCCCCCCAAAAAAAACGCCAACACTATGGCAAAGAGGGGTAAAGCAATATGCCGTTGTTATTGTAAACGGACGTAATATAATCTATTTTTAGCCCAGAACGGCTCCAAAGATCTGATGAGAAAAATAAACAATTAAGAATAATGCATACTGAGCGGTTGCCACATCAATGTTCTGAAAAAAAATTCCCTGACTTTTCCAGGTTTTCCAGACCATCATGTGGTAAAAATCCAGACTATTTTTTATGTTTATGATGTCAAATTTGTATATTTTCTTTGATATTTTTAGATTCCCAAAGTAAGGTTAAACGTTGTTTGTTTACAAACACTGATTTTCCAGTCCAAATTACATGATTTTCCAGGTTTTGGGCTAAAATTTGCAATTTTCCCCGACTTCTCCCTGACTTTTTTTTGCCAAAATGAAATTCCCTGACTTTTCCAGGTTTCCCTGTTCTCCCTGACCAGTGGCAACCCTGCATACGGAAAAGCGCGAATATACAGATTAAAAGCCGAAGTGACAGAAGAAAGAACAGAAATGTACTTTAAAATTCTTGATTTTGGATAGATTACATTAAAGAAACACAAATTAAATTATAATTAATATTCAATATGTGATCTGCATCACGTATGCCTTTATCCACTCGGCGGCCATGACGGGGTCAATCTCAAAGTCGAATTTTTTCATGATTACATTTTATTTATACGGTACATGTTCGGAATGTAAAAATAGAAAAATCAGAAACCTATAGTCTTCTGACAATAAAATAGAATATAGGGGACTCTTGGACAAATAAAGCGGATTACCACATAATGTCCGAGAAAAGTTTAGGTAGGGCAAACATAGAATTATGACGGGAGAAATGAAAAGAAAAGATGAAAATCTGAAGGAGACACGGTAATCCTTTAAACAAACGTGGTCAGCTAATATAGGAAGAATAATTTCGATTCTGGTATTAGAGATGGCAGAAAGGATCAGGTTGGAACAGTTAAACCACTGTTACCCATATATTTGAGTCTATGGCAAAGTGCGGCACAGCCGCTAAAATGAAAGGGCGATAAAGCGAGAATATGGTTACCGAGAAAAATTAAATTTATCCTTTAAAGTAATAAAAATATCAGTTTTAATAATAGTAATGGCACAGCTTAGATATTTGCCACCACGGCCAGATGAAACATTCTGCAGTGTTAACTCTTCTGGCTTGGCGACAAATAAATGTCCTATTTATTCTATTATGCTATATCATTCTTTTTTTTAGGCAGGTATGTAGAAGTTTGTGTTATATATTTACATATTTACTAGATATTTACTTCATGGGAAGGGGGGGGGCAGAGCCCACCTCAACTACGCTTTTTCTTTAAAATATGTATATAGTTATACTAACGACAAATTCCAAAAAGAACTTTTGGTACTTATTATGATACGTATAATACTTTGGTACGTATTATCCCGGCGGTCATACCCGCCTAACTGTTTTTTCTTCAAATGAGTTGCCAAACTGTTGCCAATCGTATTCAAAACCATTAATAATTTCAAGTGCCCGGCATTTATCTCGGCAAAAAATCACTCGTATTGGCGGACCACCGGGATAAGACGTAAGTACCGAACTTATAAATATTATAATAAACCTAAATTACACAGCCACTAAATACAATAATACTGAGAAAACATGAAAAGTAAGCTGAAATTTCACGTCAAAACTAAAGGTAGACGGTAGCTAGTCATTCCCATGTCACGTCATTTATTGCGACAAAAAGAGTCGCCAAAAGAAACCGTGTTTAAAAGAGATGATACCGAAGCTGTACCTAGCTATAGTGATTTTTAAAAATTTGGCAGAGATAATAGAAGCAATTCTTTGCAATTCAAACCACCGTGCAACCACCCTGCAAATTAAGGAACGGAAAATTTTAAATTTGCAAAGACGCAAATACTAAAGGTGCTCCCAAATGCAATAGTTGCTTAAAAGAGATAAAAAAAATCGCCAAATTTTCACAATAAACACACATTTATGGTAACCGATATTTATAATAACTATAAATAGGTTTAAATAGCAGCCCATTTAAAAAAAAAAAAAACAGTCATCTTGGCTCAATAGTAGAAATCGTGCCACGCAGTAAATAGTACGAGCACAACGCATCATGAGAGAAAAGAAGGAAGCAGCTCCAATAAACGACACTCCTTGACGAATTTATGAGAAGGAATTTTCCTTTCTTCATTATGATTGTGGGATCGGTACAGTGATCTGAAAAATTACTTTACCCCGATCTCCAAAAACTGGCCTAATTATCGCCATAAAAATCTCAAAAGTCAAGGGAGGCGGAGAAACTAAAGCTGCGCAAAAATAGAAAATCCTCTATTTCCATCTACTAAACCTGATCACCAAACGCATAACGTAGCGATTACGTTGATTTCAAGGCGAATTAATAGAATTTTACGTATAAAAAAAACCACACACACCCTTTGATGGGCGAAATAACCAAACAGAAACCACCAATTGATGCACATCATCTTTCTGATGAAACAACAAATTAAAAGAGCAGCTAACTATCTGGAGACATTTTTTCTTTTCTTAAAAAAAAAAATAATAATTTTCAATTACGTTACTGTTCGTGTTCAACTGACTAGTCGATACAAATTCATCGAATAATTCTTTATTCACATATTTTTCCCGATTCCCAGTAACAAGGATGCAGTAAACGAGAGGAGATACCCTATGCTCACTACGTAACTTTATGACTGGTTAGAACTTGAACGTGTAACGTTTACACAAACAATTTAATTACTTTTTAGTCAGTTTAATTATTTTGGAATTATTTTTATTTTAATTATTTTTGACAGTATTTTTAACTATGGGTGACTCAACAGCGAGACGAATTCGAGAACAGCTGTGTGTAGCGACATGGCATTAAAAAAAATCTTGCTTGAGGCCTCAAAAATGCAAAACTGTAAGACAACATCAAGGGTATGTTAAAATATGTCTTTAGTGTTTGTTCCTCAACAACGTAACCGATCACTACCATCTCACTTCAGTACCATTTACGACAGTCACTATCACTATGCCAAATTCGATCAAGATCACATAAGCGATCTCGGAGTTCGCTAACAAACGTCGCGAAATTCAACCATTAAGACTCAGTGATTATCCCTCAATGACAAGAACGATCACCACCATCTCGCTTCATAAACCATCTACACCATGGCTCAGGGTTGTTACGATTTTGCCCAACCCGAAAATACCCGGGTGGGTTTTTTCGAAAAAGCCCACTTGAAAAAACCCAACTGGGTTTTTTTCAAAATTTCACCTTTAATTACATAGATAATACATCGCTTAACATCAGTACACCACTTGTAAATTCTATAAACAGATCCCTATCTACCACAAAAAAAAAAAAAAAAACGACTTCACATAGGCATTAAAACTTTCTAGAGTAAATTTTTATGCCTATCTGTATTAAAATGAATAAGGATTTTTTAACCATAAAAAAATCATTAGTTTAAAAAGTTGTAATTAAGCACTAGTATATCACTGTTAAAATTATTACTAGTAGTCAATTTATCTAAGAACAAACCATGATTGGGTTTGCTATTGTTATTGATTTATAGATTTTTTCATATGATTAATAATTGTAATCAGTTATTACTATTAAATTAAGCACTTTTTATTTATAATTGATTTTTGTAATCAATTAGTTTGCTTTAAGTTGCATTTAATAATAAGCAAATTTTTTTTTTTTTCAAATATTCTGAAACCCCATCCTTTCTTCTGAATAAACCCAGATAAAACCCGAAAAACCCAGATAAAACCCCCCAACCCCCCCAAAACCCAGTGGGTTGGGCTTTTTTTTCTGAAAAAAAACCGAGTTTTCAACAACCCTGCTGGCTACTATCATTGTGCCGAAATTGGTGAAGATCTCATGGACAGTCTCTGAGAAATAACAGTGCAAGAGTCACAAGATTCATTTATAAAACCTCGTACCGCCTTCGACTGTGCTCAGTAATAATGGCACACGCACAAAAATTTAGCAAAATCGAACGACAAAACTTTATAAACCAATGGCGTCACGTGTGGGGGGGGGGGTGCAGACCACACCGGGTGACACCAAAAAAGTGCTGGTTCTAAAATTTTCAATTAATTTGTAAAAAACATCTGATTTGGTGATAAAAAAAGACTTTAGAGATTAGAAAAAAGAATAAATATAATGAAAGACACACATGCTCTGTGCACCTGTAGAAAAAAAAAAGGTGATGAAATATAACACATTTTAAGTTTAAAATTTTCAACATTTTCCTCATAAAACAAGAATATAGCAGGTTGGTCTCAACTTATGCCTTGCCATTTCATCTGTATTTTGCCGCACTTTTAACCAGGGGTGTAAGTAAGAACACTTTCTCTTGCTGGGGGGAGGGGCAGTGGACCTCGGACAATTGGGAACACTCCATGTAGAAAAAAGTAGTTTGCGCGCCTTGTGCAACACCTCATACAGGCGGTGTGGAAAATTGCATAATAGCCTTGTAATGTTTGAAAGAACTTTCTTACTATTAGCAGAATGATATTTCTGCAGAAATGAAACATCATTAGTGTAGTGTACAAAGAAAAAATATTATACCCCCAATGCGGTTAACGATTTTGCTCATTCTTATGTAGAACTAACTCTGACTGGACTGTGTATGTGGAGGAGGGGGGGGGGAGACACCATGCTTAGCGACGCCACTGTTATAAACGTTCTTAAATATTCATTAAAGGCAATAGCTACCTTGTACGATTCTCTTTTATCGAACTTTGAAGCAGAAGCTGGTTCAACTGTCATGTCACCCTGAAACATAGAAATTAATGTTATTGAATACATTAACAAGAAAAATAAATTAAGCCAAGTTAATTTAACATGAAACATTTTAGAACACAACAAAAATTGTCTGCTCCATCAGCACTCCAGCACAGTAAATAAAAAAAGCAATTACAACAAATATTAGAATGTACATTTGTGTGCCCCTGTAAAACAGCTATAACTACTCTGTACACAAATTTCAACTAAGTACATACTGTTGTACACCCCAATAACAAAAATACATTCTGATTCCGCTTTGTCTGTCTGTCCGTCCGTGCTTCTAACTGTTGTAAACATGTATCGACTACATATGTAATGGCAAACCTACACGAAGGTGTATCTGCCTCGGGGGTACTCCGATCAGAGATTATTTTAAAGGGTTCTAACGCGTATTCACGTTAATATAGGGTGAAAACCGCTGAAAACGTCAGACCGTTTGATCGACAGCCCCGCGGTAGGCCAGAATCATTGACCCCCCACACTTCAGCCATCTACCACTTTTAGTCTTAACCCTTTAAGGCGCAGTGATCCCGCTCTGGGAACACCCAACTCTAACGTTTTGACTGTTGCCAGTCACGAAGAATAGACTGGATTTCTATAAAAATAGTTGCGGGTGACATAGCTCCACCAGAATTCTTTACTTTTTAGCACGTCATTTCCTGTAAAAGAATGGTCACGATTATTTTTAGCAGCACTGACATTTGCTGAAAAATGGAAGAACGCGAGAACAGCTGGATAGATTGCCCAATGCTGGAAAAAGGGCAGCCGTTGCCATCGCTCGACTTAACTACCAGCAAGATGGCGGACCATCGAAACGTTCATCGCGTGCCACAGATCTAGAGACCTTTTTTTGACGCAGCTGGCTGTGCGCGAGCACAGCCTCAAGGTTAACTCGTTTATGGTGGGTCAAGGTTAGCGCCTCAAAGGGTTAATTCGTTTATGGTGGGTCGAATGGATTACTATGAAATTGATATATGTTATTACTGTATTATGTAAGTTGTTAAAAATGGTGTAAGTAGCATTTACAGTTTTTTTTTTTTTTTAACAGGAGCGGAGAATTCCAGTGCATTACAGTCTATGGTAGTTTAAAGACATCCATATATTTTAAATACAATACAATAAGTACTTAAATATTTATTATAACAGCTTACTCTTCGTTTAAAGATGAAAATAACATTTTTTAAAGGATCTCAAAATTATATTGATACTAGCTGACCCGGCAAACGTTGTTTTGCCCTATAAATTATTCCTAGGATTATTTTAGTAGAAAGAAATGACTAACTTATTGTAAGTTTGTGAGGATGTGGTATATGAGTGGAAGAGGCATGGAGCGCTGTGAACGATGCTGGAATATAAGAATAACACAATACCAAACATATATTTTTAATTAATTGTAATTTATTCTTTAAATTTATATATATCGCTAATTACAATAATTTTACTAAAAATAATATCAATCCCTTAACGCAATAGAGTATACAATATTTTTTTGTTATCCCATCTTTAGATAACACAAACAAACTGGATGCCCACTCGAGAGCATGCCACGTATAACTGTCCGTGTGAAAAACATGGCGTGCTCAAATCTAATCCGCAAACAGACATAGTTTGGCCTCGAGACTTATTGATAGTCATTCCACAAAAAATTTTGCCCCCCTCCCAAAAAAAAAGGATGAAAATCTGAAACACTTTCAGATTTTAAATACGCACTATAGTGCTATATATTAAAATCGTCTCATAATTTATGCGTCGTCCCTATTTTTCGTCCTTATTCCATTAAGTTGGAAAGTGTTATCATTATTCATGACTGTGCTGTATTTTTCTTCCTTATTTTATAAAACCCATCTTTGGAATCGAAATCTATCTTAAAATCGCCTACTAAAACTATTTTACAATCTTCGCCAAGTATATCATAACTATACTTCACCGTTTTATATATTGTTTCCTACTTTAACGCCTCGACTCTCGCCAAGGAGGCGATGATTAAACATATGCAGTTACCATGACGATTTTTTGCATTTATGTAGGAATCGTAATTTAGAATTAAAATGGCGATTTGGAACAACATGTAAGTACAGCATGCCGTTACATTTTTATTTATTTTGGATTACCAATTAATGTAGTTTTAATAATTAAATGTCTTCAAATTCCTTAACTGGCGCGTTTATCGCTAGTTTGTTTACTTTAGTTATCGCCTAGTTCTTTTGGGTGCGTTGAAACGGTACTTACGTATTATCCCGGCGGTCACTTCCGCCAAACTACTTTTTCGTAGATTTTAAATACGTTGCCAATCGTATTCCAAACCATCAACAATTTCATGTGCCCGGCATTTATCTTGGTGAAAAATTGCTTGTCTTGGCAGACCGCCGGGATAATACGTAAGTACCGTTGAAACTTGTGTATAACTCCCAGAGACCCATGACTGCAAAGCTCGCCAAAGTACGGGGATTTTTTAGGTTGGCGAGAGTGGGGGCGTGAAAATAGGAATCAACTTTCTTGTACCTAAAACACATATTTGGAATCGAAATCTATCTTAAAATCGCCAACTGAAACTGTTTTACAATCTTCGCCAGGCATATTCTTCATGTAGGCTTATTCCAACTATACCGCAAAGACATTTTAAATGCTGTTTGGAATGGGCATCATAATCCACGAGTGTACCGTGTTTTCCTTTCCTGTTCCACAGAGCACTTCTTCGGAATGGAAATCTATATTAAAATCGCCTAATAAAACTCTTACAATATACGCCAGGCGTTTTCTAACTATACGCGAAATATATTTATAATAAATTGTCACGTTTTGGCACCGCATTTAGCGATCCATTATCAAAAATTGCAAACCTTGTGCGACTTTCAACATTTTATTAACGCCCCCCCCCCTCTCCACATTATCTGGCAAACACATTTGAAAAGTGACTCGACACGCTAATGTCTACACAGAAATCCTGATTGAAATGAATAGCACTCTGGGGCTAAACATTTTGGGCTGGACCGCCCTTATGAATTAGGGGTATGAGACATAGTTAAAAACCTATTCTCAGACCGAACGAATATACATAGAAAATTTCTTAAAATTGGTCGAGTGGTTTCGGAGGAGTTAGGTGACTAACACTGTGACAGGAGAATTTTATATATTAGAGATTAGATACAGCTTTATTGACGATTTCCTCATTAACCGAAAAATTGAGACGTTAGCTTGAACTCTGGTGAATATTAATCGCACATATTAAAAGTTTTGTGAGAATCCGAGCATATTTGAGGAAGTCCAGAGAGCGGGAAAAGCATCAAAAAACATAAAAAAAAAAACCACTGTTGAAAATGCTTTTAAAATTAAAGCCATATACTAACGTACCCCTCTTTTCCAAATAACATTTCCCCAGCACGGACATTTGTGTTTTAACGTACAGACGACGGGAAACGAAAAATTGTCATTTCCCGTCGAGGGGGTAGTAGAGGAAATTCTCTCTTCTACGCTAACATTCCGTTAAAAATTAGCGCTGAGTCAATCGAGAAAAGTACTCCGAAAAAATACTAGGCTTAAGTCCATACTACGAAATGTTCCACTCCCCAGTGAAAAGTATTTATGAATTCATATTTCTGGGAAAACGCATTCAAGCAGGTTCGATTTTCTTTTTTTTAACCTCCTGATTCAAAAATCCGTTTTTCTTCAACTGGAGTCGATTAACTAATTTATCTGATTACTCTCGATTGGAGCGACCTTAATCGAGGCTCATTCATACTCGCCCATATTTGTTTCCCCATATGTATCAATCAGCAGGAACCGTTCCACTTGTGCTTGTGCATGTGCACCCTCGCGATGATAAATCAAAACTTTAATATACAGAGGGAGTGGAGTCTTGACGACTTACTAGAGGAATGCGTTCCAAGACCACTACTAGCAATGTCACTCACGACCAGTGTTGCCAACTGTACCAGAGAAAAAATGGCTAGAATCCAAGTGAAAAGTGGCTAGAAATTGGTAAAAGATTTCGATCAGAGAGGAAAATAAATTAATCATAACTGACTCCAAAAACGAAGTAAAATTTTGTTTTTGCCTCGTTTTTGTTGAATGTCGGTTGAAAGGAAAAAATTGTGACGTCAAGTGAAACTAGTCGACATCCAGACAGTCGTCTGCGGAACTTTATTTCGCGGCTGTACATCGTCTGCGTTTTTAAAAAGACCGCAATGGTGAAATTTTATACCATCAAGTTTGCGCATGCGCATTATAAAATTAAAACATTCTGTCCGTTATGCGAGCGAAACGAACTGTGTGACACACGACGGTTTAAAGAGGCTAGAATTGGCCAGAAATTGCTTAAAACAGAATGCTAGAAATGGCCATAAATTGCTTAACTAGAAATAATATGGCTAAAACAGCCACTAGT